>JZKD02S1358258.1:0-32647 GCA_000966675.3 Picea glauca
AACTTCATTTTTATAGGGTTTTTACAAAGGAAAATGCAACTTCTTTTCTCAGAAAAAGTTCTTCTCCCTTCTTTCTTCGGGAACTCAGGCCACTGACCCCTCTGAAGACTAAAGATAGTTTTACATCATTAACGGTCATAGGGATGATGAAAATAATGTGTAACAACCTTCCAACCCCTAATCCCTTGCCCACTCTATGGAATCTTAGTCCCCCATCACTCATTCATCGTGGTCGGTCTGCATGCGGCAGTGTTTAAATTTTATTAATGTTTTGCATCGATACATGTACAAAATCAGGCTCTTGGCCTTCAACCCTTAGGCTCTCTAGCCTAACATTCACATAAGCCCACCAGCTTATATAAACTTGGCTCACCAGCCTATAAAACATATTTACAATCCATTTCATAACCAAGATTTACAATAGGGCTCGGCCTTGGGGACATTACAATCCCCCTCCCCTTATTTCGGCACTGTCCTCAATGCAATTTTACACAGCATCTGCAAGATTTTCAAAATTTTCAAAAATATGTGGGTACTCTGCCCGCATAACATATTCATTCTCCCATGTTGCATCCTCACCGTACCAGGTCCACTGGACCTTTACAATCCCTATAGCTCGATTCCGAAGCTATTTGTTTTTCCTGTCCAATGTGCGCATAGGATGCACTTGAATGACACCTTCTGGTTCCATCTGAACCACATTCTAGTCAATAGCATGATTAGCATCAGGTATATATTTCTTAAGCAATGAAACATGAAACACATTATGTATAGTCATAGATGAAGATAATGCAAGCATGTATGCAACTGGCCCAATCCTTTCCAGGATTTCAAATGGCCCACAAAATCTTGTTGCCAACTTGGTGCAACTTCCCAGCTTCAGGGAACTCTTGTTAGTTTTCACTTTCAGGAAAACATGATCACCCACTTTGAATTCTCGGTGGGTTCTGTTCTTATCAGCATAATTTTTCTGTCTGTCCTGGGCAGTTTTTAAATTATGTTTAATTTTTATCATTTGGTCCTCTATTTCCTTGAGCAACTCTGGCCCAACTACTGCTCTATCAGCTGGATTATCCCAGCTCACTGGAGTGTTGCACTTTCTCCCATAAAGTGCTTCAAATGGGCTCATCTTCAACGATGCATGATACCCATTATTGTAGGTGAATTCTACCAAATGCAGGTAGTCTTCCCATCTTGATGGTTTGTCCATCACGTACATTCTCAACATGTCCTCTATTACTCTGTTCACTCTCTCTGTCTGTCCATTAGACTCAGGATGATAAAATGTACTAAAGTTCAGATTCGTTATGAATCCTTTGAACAATCCTTTCCAGAAATTCGAGGTGAATTTCGGGTCTCTGTCGGACACAATCGTTTTAGGAATTTCGTGCAAGCCTGCCACTTTTTTTAAGAAGATATCAGCAACATCTGTTGCTTTGTGAGTGGTTTTCAGTGGAATAAAATGGGCATATTTTGTAAGCTTGTCCACCACAACCATGATCGAATCATGCTACTTTCTTTCTCTGGGAAATCCTATAATAAAATCCATGGTCACCGCTTCCCACTTCCATTCAAGAATGGGCAAAGGCTGTAGCAACCCTGTTGGGTCCCTATGCTCAGCCTTAACTTTCTAACATTCCATACATCTAGTGATGTATTTAGCGATCTCTCTCTTCATACCCAGCCAAAAGTAATGGTTTTTTACTGCCACCACAGTCTTCTGATATCCAGGGTGTCCAGCATAAGTCACGTTATGCATTTCTTTTAGAATCACAAGTTTCAATTCCTGGACATTGGGTATATACACTATGTCTTTGTACAAAAGCATTCCATTAGCTTCCAAGGTGTAATTTTCCTCTTTCTGTGGTCTCTCACTCTGTTGTATCTTTGCTACCAAGTCTCTGTACTGCAAATCTTCATTTGCAGCTTCCAAAATTCTATCCTTAATATCAGTCCTGTACATGCTAATGGTTGTAGCATGTAATTCATGCACCTTTCTGCTGAGTGCATCGGCCACCTTGTTTTCCTTCCCTTTGATATGCTTGATATCAAAGTCGTATTCACAAAGAAATTCCAGCCACCTGCTTTGTCTAGCATTTAAAATTGGTTGATCAAACAAATATTTCAGACCGTTGTGGTCTGTTCTCAATTCGAATCTCCTTCCCATGAGGTAATGTCTCCATTTCCTCAGAGCATGGACGATTGGTTCTAGCTCCAAATCGTGAGTGGCATAATTCTTTTCATGCTCTTTCAACTTCTTGGACTCATAACAGATTACAAATCCATCTTGGCTGAGAACTCCTCCCAACCCTTCCTTACACGCATATGTGCACACGACAAAATCCATATTTGGATTTGCAATCCTCAAGATTGGAGCGTTGGTTAACAACTTCTTCAATCGCTGGAAACTCTTCTCACATTCTTCAGTCCACTGAAACTTTTTCTCCTTCCTTTACAAGGAAGTGATAGGGTGAGCTATCTTTGAGAACCCTTCTATAAATCTTCTATAATAGCCCGCTAGACCCATAAAGGATCTGACTTCCACCACATTCCTTGGCGTTGACCATTCTTGGATGGCCTCAACCTTTTCAGGATCCACAACGATCCCTTCTTCTGAAATAATGTGCCCCAAGTAATGGATCTGCCTTTGGTAAAATGAGCATTTGCTCAATTTGGCATACAGTTGGTGTCCTCTCAACACTTGAAGCACCAATATCAGGTGTTGTTCATGCTCTTTCTCTGACTTGGAATACACCAATATGTCATCCAGGAAGACTATGACAAACTTGTCTAAATAGTCCTTGAATACACCATTCATCAAGCACATAAAAACAACAGGTGCATTTGACAGTCCAAACGACACCACTGTGAACTCATAATGATCGTACCTTGTTCTAAAGGCAGTCTTCCTGATGTCATCATCCTTTATTCTTACCTGGTGATATCCTGATCTGATATCTATCTTAGAAAATATTTTTGCACCCTTCAACTGATCGAAAAGATCATCGATCCTTGGCAGAGGATACTTGTTCTTGACAGTTACCTTGTTCAACTGCTGGAAATCAATGCACAACCTTAATGTACCATCCTTATTCTTCACAAACAAGATCGGGGCACCCCAAGGTGACACGCTGGGGCGAATGTACCCCTTCTTTAGAAGCTCTTCAAGCTACAATTGCAACTCTTTCAGCTCTGGCGTACTCATTCTATAAGGATATTTCGACACTGGGGCTACTCCAGGCATCAAATTTATAGAAAAAACGATGTCTCTCTTCAGAGGTAATCCAGGTACCTCTTGAAATACGTCCTTGAACTCTGTGAGTACCTCATGGTCTCCAATTTTTGAGACTTCATCTCTGGATGCTTCCTCCACACGGGCTACAAATAATTGACAGCCTTTTCTGTAGCACTTCTTCAGTTGCATGGCTGAGATTTCTCTAACAGCCATAGCTCTAAAAATCCATTTGACTGTTTTTTTATTCCCCTCCTCATCTAGGCATGTAAACCTCTTGTTATAACAGTCCAGGAGGGCATGGTGTTGGTCCAACCAGTCCATTCCAATTAAACAGTCATAGGATCCTAAAGGCAAAATATTCAATTCAGCCTTCGTTCTCAGTCCTTTCATGTCCACAGGACAGGACTTCACCAACTCAGGGACTTTCTTCTTGGTTCCTGTAGCCAACTGCACTAACCAAGACTTTTCATGTTTTCATATTGATAAATGAAAAATTTCCACCACCCTAGGATCTACATAACTATGGCTAGCCTCTGAATCGATTAAAATAATAAATGGTCGGTTGTTAATCATGCCTTCCACTTCAATCATGTGCGATTGAAATTCATCTTGCTTGTTGTCCAGGGCTGCGTAGATCCTTGGCATTTTGCTGCCCATATCCTCCATTGTTTCATATTGATGAACATTGTGGACAATTCTCTCTTTATATTTTCTGTGGGGGCAGTCTTGGTACCTATGGTTTCCTTTACAGCCCCAACACTCCATAGGTGGCGGTCTGGGCATTTGTTCACCCACTTCAGCCTTCTTAGGCTCTCTAAAAGATGGTTGTCCCTAAGAATTGTTTCTGAAAAAGGGAGGCTTGTTTCCCTTCAACCTCTGCTCTTTCCTGAACTTCTTCTGATCATCCTAAGCCTTCTGAAAAGTAGGCCTTTCTCTTTGTTGTTCATACAAGCATTTTTCCCTTCTTATTGTTTCTTCCATAGTCTTGAGATCATCATACTGAATCTTTTCACCAATGACAGGTGGAAGTCCACTCAGATACCTCTGAATCTTGACAGCCTCATCTTTGATGAATGGAACATACTTCAGTAGTTCCAAGAAACTTCGTTCGTATTCATCAATGGTCATGCTACCTAGNTCTTCAATCGCTGGAAACTCTTCTCACATTCTTCAGTCCACTGAAACTTTTTCTCCTTCCTTTACAAGGAAGTGATAGGGTGAGCTATCTTTGAGAACCCTTCTATAAATCTTCTGTAATAGCCCGCTAGACCCATAAAGGATCTGACTTCCACCACATTCCTTGGCGCTGACCATTCTTGGATGGCCTCAACCTTTTCAGGATCCACAACGATCCCTTCTTCTGAAATAATGTGCCCCAAGTAATGGATCTGCCTTTGGTAAAATGAGCATTTTCTCAATTTGGCATACAGTTGGTGTCCTCTCAACACTTGCAGCACCAATATCAGGTGTTGTTCATGCTCTTCCTCTGACTTGGAATACACCAATATGTCATCCAGGAAGACTATGAAAAACTTGTCTAAATAGTCCTTGAATACACCATTCATCAAGCACATAAAAACAGCAGGTGCATTTGAGAGTCCAAATGACACCACTGTGAACTCATAATGATCGTACCTTGTTCTAAAGGCAGTCTTCCTGATGTCCTCATCCTTTATTCTTACCTGGTGATATCCTGATCTGATATCTATCTTCGAAAATATTTTTGCACCCTTCAACTGATCGAAAAGATCATCGATCCTTGGCAGAGGATACTTGTTCTTGACAGTTACCTTGTTCAATTGTCGGAAATCAATGCACAGCCTTAATGTCCCATCCTTCTTCTTCACAAACAAGATCGGGGCACCCCAAGGTGACACGCTGGGGTGAATGTACCCCTTCTTTAGAAGCTCTTCAAGCTGCAATTGCAACTCTTTTAGCTCTGGCGTACTCATTCCATAAGGATATTTCGACACTGGGGCTACTCCAGGCATCAAATTTATAGAAAAAATGATGTCTCTCTTCGGAGGTAGTCCAGGTACCTCTTGAAATACGTCCTTGAACTCTGTGAGTACCTCATGGTCTCCAATTTTTGAGACTTCATCTCTGGATGCTTCCTCCACATGGGCTGCAAATAATTGACAACCTTTTCTGTAGCACTTCTTCAGTTGCATGGTTGAGATTTCTCTAACAGCCATAGCTCTAAAAATCCATTTGACTGTTTTTTTATTCCCCTCCTCATCTAGGCATGTAAACCTCTTGTTATAACAGTCCAGGAGGGCATGGTGTTGGTCCAACCAGTCCATTCCAATTAAACAGTCATAGGATCCTAAAGGMAAAATATTCAATTCAGCCTTCGTTCTCAGTCCTTTCATGTCCACAGGACARGACTTCACCAACTCAGSGACTTTCTTCTTGGTTCCTGTAGCCAACTGCACTAACCAAGACTTTTCATGTTTTCATATTGATAAATGAAAAATTTCCACCACCCTAGGATCTACATAACTATGGCTAGCCTCTAAATCGATTAAAATAATAAATGGTCGGTTGTTAATCATGCCTTCCACTTCAATCATGTGCGATTGAAATTCATCTTGCTTGTTGTCTAGGGCTGCGTAGATCCTTGGCATTTTGCTGCCCATATCCTCCATTGTTTCATCTTGATGAACATTGTGGACAATTCTCTCTTTATCTTTTCTGTGGGGGCAGTCTTGGTACCTATGGTTTCCTTTACAGCCCCAACACTCCATAGGTGGCGTTCTGGGCATTTGTTCACCCACTTCAGCCTTCCTAGGCTCTCTAAAAGATGGTTGTCCCTGAGAATTGTTTCTGAAAAAGGGAGGCTTGTTTCCCTTCAACCTCTGCTCTTTCCTGAACTTCTTCTGATCATCCTAAGCCTTCTTAAAAGTAGGCCTTTCTCTTTGTTGTTCATACAAGCATTTTTCCCTTCTTATTGTTTCTTCCATAGTCTTGGGATCATCATACTGAATCTTTTCACCAATGACAGGTGGAAGTCCACTCAGATACCTCTGAATCTTGACAGCCTCATCTTTGATGAATGGAACATACTTTAGTAGTTCCAAGAAACTTCGTTCGTATTCATCAATGGTCATGCTACCTAGATTGAGTTCGAAGAACTCCTTCATCTTTCTGTCATAGTATCTTTTAGTTAGGTATTTCTTCTCGAAATATACCTTGAACTCCTTCCATGTGATATCTTTCTCTCTGATGTGTTGCACCTGCACAAACTGATCCCACCACATGGATGCCTTTCCTTTCAATTGATACATCACGATTCTTCCTTCTGCATGAGAGGAATAATTCTGCAGTTGGAAATATTTCCTCATGCCAAGCAACCAGGTTTTGGAATCTTCCTCCCTCTTATGTTCTCCATCGAACATTGGAGGCTTGATCTTGTTCATCTCTCCCTTCAATTCATCCACTCCAGATATTCGATGTTTTCTGGTAGGGAACAGGCTTGAACTAGTGTGTGCTTCCCTATTGGAATGCTTTGGGGAGCGACGATGATGTCTGCTACCACTCCTCAATCTTCTTTTCCTCTCAGGGGTCTTGTGACTCTCTGTATTTCTTGAGTCACTCCCCTTCTCTAATTTCCTTTCTATTCTTTCCAGGCTCTTCAACATTTTTAAGTTGAATTCACCCTGCCTATCCCTAACTTTCATGAGCTTTCAGCTATCATCTCGATGAGCCTGGGCATCTCTCTACAATCCTTCAATGATTTTCATTATATGTCCTTCCTTATCCAATTCTCTTTCATTCCCATTAGAGTTTGATCCTTCGATTCCCAAGTTGACATCCCTTCCTACCCTTTCGTCCTTTGTTTTGGAGGCAATCTGCACCTCTTCCATTTCTATACTCAGTTGTCCTGACACTCATTGAACTCTGCACACACAACGTGCAGTCAACCGAAGTTTTTCAAGCCTTATCCCATAATAAAAACCACAACATTCATTAACCAACATGAATAAGAAAACGTTTCAAATTCACTAAGTTTTTTGAGCCCTGCTTGGCTCTGCAAATTTTCGAGACTTCGGGACTTCAGTTTTTTGGGGGTTTTTTTGTCCACGAGGATCCAAAAGTTATATCCTCGATAGTTCTTATGTCCTTGTAAAATTTCAGGATTTCGGAACTTCGATGTTTCATGTTTCGGGGTTTTTGGTCCCCAGAGGTTCTCGCACTCACTTCCCTCTCCAACTCTCGACTCATGAACTTCCAACCTCTCTTCCCCTGGGCCCACAGCACAGCTATCGCCAACTCCGGTAGGGATTTTGGGACTCGGCACTTCGGGTTTTCAGGTCTTCAGTACCCAGGATTTCACGATGCAATGAGTCCCAAACCCATGTCACTCCAACTCCTGAATTCTGAAATTCCGATTTACTTTACTCTCTAGGACCATAGCACAGTTGTCTCTCTTAACCACGGTGGCACGTGGTACGTTCAAGAGGGTTCACGTCACCTTCAGTGACGTCATCGGGTCCCACCATTCTCTCTTGTCTTCTCGACTCACTAGCACATGGTACACACCCATGTGTCCACGTCCATTCCAAGGAAATCCAATGGTTAGACTTCTCTCAGATCTACGACGCAGATCTTTTCGACGTTTCGAGGTTTCAGACATCAGGAGTTCGTGCATCCACACATCTCAAACTTCCGTTTTTTGAAATCAAGAAATTACTGTCTACTCTTCCACTTGATCCAACGGTCAAGTTCCTCTCTTACGATCTACGGTGTAGATCGTTTCGGAAATTCGGGTTTCACTATTTCGCGACTTGCGAAAACAGGGTTCTTCCCCTTTGGTTTATCGGGTGTCAAAATGTCGTCCGGCAGCCACGTGTCCCTCCGATGGATGGTATCGACGAATTTAGGATTTCGTGTATCGCGATTTCCACACTCCTGTGCAACTCNGACTTTCTTCTTGGTTCCTGTAGCCAACTGCACTAACCAAGACTTTTCATGTTTTCATATTGATAAATGAAAAATTTCCACCACCCTAGGATCTACATAACTATGGCTAGCCTCTAAATCGATTAAAATAATAAATGGTCGGTTGTTAATCATGCCTTCCACTTCAATCATGTGCGATTGAAATTCATCTTGCTTGTTGTCTAGGGCTGCGTAGATCCTTGGCATTTTGCTGCCCATATCCTCCATTGTTTCATCTTGATGAACATTGTGGACAATTCTCTCTTTATCTTTTCTGTGGGGGCAGTCTTGGTACCTATGGTTTCCTTTACAGCCCCAACACTCCATAGGTGGCGTTCTGGGCATTTGTTCACCCACTTCAGCCTTCCTAGGCTCTCTAAAAGATGGTTGTCCCTGAGAATTGTTTCTGAAAAAGGGAGGCTTGTTTCCCTTCAACCTCTGCTCTTTCCTGAACTTCTTCTGATCATCCTAAGCCTTCTTAAAAGTAGGCCTTTCTCTTTGTTGTTCATACAAGCATTTTTCCCTTCTTATTGTTTCTTCCATAGTCTTGGGATCATCATACTGAATCTTTTCACCAATGACAGGTGGAAGTCCACTCAGATACCTCTGAATCTTGACAGCCTCATCTTTGATGAATGGAACATACTTTAGTAGTTCCAAGAAACTTCGTTCGTATTCATCAATGGTCATGCTACCTAGATTGAGTTCGAAGAACTCCTTCATCTTTCTGTCATAGTATCTTTTAGTTAGGTATTTCTTCTCGAAATATACCTTGAACTCCTTCCATGTGATATCTTTCTCTCTGATGTGTTGCACCTGCACAAACTGATCCCACCACATGGATGCCTTTCCTTTCAATTGATACATCACGATTCTTCCTTCTGCATGAGAGGAATAATTCTGCAGTTGGAAATATTTCCTCATGCCAAGCAACCAGGTTTTGGAATCTTCCTCCCTCTTATGTTCTCCATCGAACATTGGAGGCTTGATCTTGTTCATCTCTCCCTTCAATTCATCCACTCCAGATATTCGATGTTTTCTGGTAGGGAACAGGCTTGAACTAGTGTGTGCTTCCCTATTGGAATGCTTTGGGGAGCGACGATGATGTCTGCTACCACTCCTCAATCTTCTTTTCCTCTCAGGGGTCTTGTGACTCTCTGTATTTCTTGAGTCACTCCCCTTCTCTAATTTCCTTTCTATTCTTTCCAGGCTCTTCAACATTTTTAAGTTGAATTCACCCTGCCTATCCCTAACTTTCATGAGCTTTCAGCTATCATCTCGATGAGCCTGGGCATCTCTCTACAATCCTTCAATGATTTTCATTATATGTCCTTCCTTATCCAATTCTCTTTCATTCCCATTAGAGTTTGATCCTTCGATTCCCAAGTTGACATCCCTTCCTACCCTTTCGTCCTTTGTTTTGGAGGCAATCTGCACCTCTTCCATTTCTATACTCAGTTGTCCTGACACTCATTGAACTCTGCACACACAACGTGCAGTCAACCGAAGTTTTTCAGGCCTTATCCCATAATAAAAACCACAACATTCATTAACCAACATGAATAAGAAAACGTTTCAAATTCACTAAGTTTTTTGAGCCCTGCTTGGCTCTGCAAATTTTTGGGACTTCGGGACTTCAGTTTTTTGGGGTTTTTTTTGTCCACGAGGATCCAAAAGTTATATCCTCGATAGTTCTTATGTCCTTGTAAAATTTCAGGATTTCGGAACTTCGATGTTTCATGTTTCGAGGTTTTTGGTCCCCAGAGGTTCTCGCATCACTTCCCTCTCCAACTCTCGATTCCTGAACTTCCAACCTCTCTTCCCCTGGGCCCACAGCACAGCTATCGCCAACTCCGGTAGGTATTTTGGGACTCAGCACTTCGGGTTTTCAGGTCTTCAGTACCCAGGATTTCACGATGCAATGAGTCCCAAACCCATGTCACTCCAACTCCTGAATTCTGAAATTCCGATTTACTTTACTCTCTGGGACCATAGCACAGTTGTCTCTCTTAACCACGGTGGCACGTGGTACGTTCAAGAGGGTTCATGTCACCTTTGGTGACGTCATCGGGTCCCACCATTCTCTCTTGTCTTCTCGACTCACTAGCACATGGTACACACCCATGTGTCCACGTCCATTCCAAGGAAATCCAACGGTTAGACTTCTCTCAGATCTACGACGCAGATTTTTTCGACATTTCGAGGTTTCAGACATCAGGAGTTCGTGCATCCACACATCTCGAACTTTCGTTTGTCGAAATCAAGAAATTACTGTCTACTCTTCCACTTGATCCAACGGTCAAGCTCCTCTCTTACGATCTACGGTGTAGATCATTTCGGAAATTCGGGTTTCACTATTTCGCGACTTGCGAAAACAGGGTTCTTCCCCTTTGGTTTATCGGGTGTCAAAATGTCATCCGGCAGCCACGTGTCCCTCCAATGGATGGTATCGATGAATTTAGGATTTCGTGTATCGCGATTTCCACACTCCTGTGCAACTCGAAAGGGTTTTTAAACCTTGCGCACGTTTTCCAGATCTGACGGTCACGAGGGTTCTCTTTTTCCCCGAATAGATCCTACGGCTCCAACACTTCTGGTGTGGAGTCCTCTCTCCCTGTGGCCAGATTCCAACTCGGTTGCGGTTTCATAACACCGCTACACTTCCTGAGATTTGTAATACAGTCAATTAACTCCTTGACACTCAGGAGCATTCAAAGGTCCGAAATTGGTCCTCCAGACACAATTTCTACTCAAACCCTCGGTCCAAATACCACTCAGCTAGCCCATCTAAGCTCAGCATCGAAACCTTGGCTCTGATACCAAACTGTAACGCCCCCTTCCACTCAGGGCAGGCCCTACTTCACGAAATAACAATCTCATACTTAATTCTATATATAAGACATGCATTTAAGCAAATGAAACACATTTAAACTCAGAGTAACCATAAGAATTACTACTATTATAAATAATCAATGACTTAACATTAATTCATTTGCACAATAGAATACATGATAAATATAAATACACAGACATGCAGAAAAGTAATTAAAACATCATTTGGTACTTATCTTTGAAACGGTGGTAATTCCACCAACCAGGTGCAGGCCTTCCACGAACCTCCCATCCTTAGACCACACTGCTCATCAAGATTATCAGTGGGTCACCCCCGAGTTGGGACTAATATCCACCCCCAAGGCAAGGAATCCCAGGCTAGGCTGAGGTTATAGGGAAAACACACAGTCACAAGGAAGGAATTTTCTCCCAGGAACCACTCATACTCACTACCCACAGACTCTCCTTCCCCACATGCCTATTCCACCCCAAGAGTATACACCTTCTCTGTCACCTAGACAGTCCTTCAACTTCTAACCTCCCTTGCCTTGGTTTTCAGCAACAGACTAGACCGGAAGTCTCTAAGCTCTGTGGCAGCTACAGGGTTCCTTCCAAGAGTTCTCTCCTTCCTCTACGCACTCTNTCACGGAATAACAATCTCATACTTAATTCTATATATAAGACATGCATTTAAGAAAATGAAACACATTTAAACTCAGAGTAACCATAAGAATTACTGCTATTATAAATAATCAATGACTTAACATTAATTCGTTTGCACAACAGAATACATGATAAATATAAATACACAGACATGCAGAAAAGTAATTAAAAAATCATTTGGTACTTATCTTTGAAACGGTGGTAATTCCACCAACCAGGTGCAGGCCTTCCACGAACCTCCCAGCCTTAGACCACACTGCTCATCAAGATTAGCAGTGGGTCACCCCCGAGTTGGGACTAATATCCACCCCCAAGGCAAGGAATCCTAGGCTAGGCTGAGGTTACAGGGAAAACAAACAGTCACAAGGAAGGAATTTTCTCCCAGGAACCACTCATACTCACTACCCACAGACTCTCCTTCCCCACATGCCTATTCCACCCCAGGAGTATACACCTTCTCTGTCACCTAGACAGTCCTTCGACTTCTAACCTCCCTTGCCTTGGTTTTCAGCAACAGACTAGACCGGAAGTCTCTAATCTCTGTGGCAGCTACAGGGTTCCTTCCAAGAGTTCTCTCCTTCCTCTACGCACTCTCTCACCTGGAGAGAGTCGCTCACAGGCCCATCAACATGTTCTTCCAACTTCAACCACCTCTTTCACCTGGAGAGAGTGTTGTACAAACTTACCAACAAGACACATAGGGTCAAACACTATACATCCACCATAGTCAACGGGAATCTAGACATGAACACCCCAGTGCATCTACAGACAGGTGCAACAATATAACCAAGCTTAGCAGGGACAAAACACTTCCATTTTCTCAATCTGGCAACACGGGATAGACTCACACTCTGGATTCTGAGGGATGCATGACAATTTGTCCACGCAGGGGTTGATTCTGACTCCACGGTTCACAACAGGACATACCAGCTATCTCAGAACAAACACATGCCTTTCTCCCGGTTCAGAGGATGCACCAGGGTATCTCTGCAGAGGTCCGATGGTTCAAACTCAGGCAGTCGAGGGTCGAATGGAGGAGGGACCCCCACCATGGCTCATCTCAGATGTTTTATTTGCATGGGCTTGGGTTGACACTTGTCACCCATGAAACTTCATTCCTTCCATCAGCATGTGTTCCTCCCACCATTTGGAAGTCACATGTCATTCCAAAAGAACTTAGGATAAAAACATATTATTCACATGTCTTTTTGGAATAATATTAAAATATTATTCCCAAGGACTTAAGCCCCTAGGCTCAACACTTAGCCCCTCTTCCCACCTTCCAGCCCCTAATCCCTTGTCCACTATGTGGAAGCTTAGTCCCCCATCATTCAATCATCGTGGTCGGTCTGCACGCGGCAGTGTTTATATTTTATTAATGTTCTGCATTGATACATGTACAAAATCAGGCTCTTGGCCTTCAACCCTTAGGCTCTCTGGCCTAACATTCACATAAGACCACCATCTTATATAAACTTGGCTCACCAGCCTATAAAACATATTTACAATCCATTTCATAACCAATATTTACAACAGGGCTCGACCTTGGGGACATCACAATTATCAAGGGCATGTTTAGAATTCATTTAGAAAAACTACTCACACATGTCCAAATTCAAGGAGTGTCTTATAATTTTGTTGTCTTGGTGATAACATATATGATATCTCAATTTTGTTTGAAGATAAAATAGTTAATGACAGTTTAGATGTAAGCATTACTTATAGCCATTCAATTCCATTGTTTTTTATCATTATACATAACTAGCAACATTGAACATACAACAACATGAGTTCTTACAATTGCCTCATTTCCAAGGATTTACAGTGATATTTTACACATACAAGATGTTGTCTTATGCTCTAATTTGTACTGCATTTAGATCACCATAGCAGGCTACAATAATTACAGTCTTTTAAGTACAAAATTTAGAATGACGCGAAGAGAACATATAGAGAAAGTTGAGATATATCCACTAGTATAACTACATGCACACATGAATAAAACCAATATCACAAAAATCAGCGAGGATGGAGAGTTAGAGTTTGACTTGGACTCAACAAAAACTTGGGAGAGACTTGGCAGAAATTACTGAGAATCTATGTAGAATGGAAATTTTTTTGTTTGGGTTATATAAAGGGGGCTTGATCCATAAAATAATCAGAGATCGACTGATGCAAGGGAATTCTTCTCCAAAAATCATTGTATATTTGATTGACTTAATGGATCTTATGTTTGCTAAGGGATTTGGTTTCTTAATGGGAAATTATGTATGCTTTGAGTAGTTTGAGTAAGAGATATATGTGTGAGGTTTTTATTGTAAATATTCTCGAATGTGTGAGAACATGAGAGATATTAGGCTTGTGAATATCTCATGAGGATATTAGGGATTAGGAGATCCTAGAATAGGGATTTAGTTGAGTGAGAAGTGGATTAGAGAGAATCCTTAGGAATCTGTTGAGGATTTGTTGGATCTAAGCCAAAAAATTTCAGAATCCCTTTGTATATTATTGTAAGCCTTAGAGGTAAAGGGGTGGCCAACTGAATGTTAATTAGGCCAAAGATGGGAAAGTGGTTAACTTAAAAATAATCAGGCCAACAGAATGATCAAAAAAATAATTTGCAAAGATCAAGAGGGCCAATTGTATGAGGAACATTACATGTTGATTTAAAACATGCAAGGGAAGGCCTTTGAACCTATGTAGTTGCATGTACAATATTTTTATATGAATGAGAAACAAATACTCTGTTAGAGTATCATTGAAAAGCCTCTATCTGTTTATTTGTGTACTATATACCTCTGTGATAGTTAAGTGCATGTCTCTACATATAGTTGAGATCGTGTAATTGCAGGTGTAGGGTTCGTGTTGCAGGGAGAGAAGGATAATCCTAGAGAGGAGACCCGCTATAATCCCGTATTCTATATGATATTAGGAATGTTATTCCAGTTACCATTGATCACTAGAAGGATCGATGATCCTAACTGAACTATGGAGGAAAAAGGTTAGCGTGATCATAAGAAAAGCTACACCGGTCATTCAATCACTCCACTAATGGATGATAACCATTAGATCTCAATCGTGCAAGGATCGGAAGGAACAAACATTGATCGTTCATCCTATGGCTTGGAACTTTTCACATCATCCGATCGTGAGGAAAGGGGAAAAACCCTCGGATCTCAGTGAAGGAAAATCGACGACGGGGAGCCATTACAGGATTCAAAAGTTGAGTTAACGTTCACACAAGTTTCAGTTCCAAAATCCACATTGATCGTCTATCGTAACCTGCCAATAAATCAACGGTTGGCATCGATTCCACTACCAACGAGAAGTTTCCATCATGAACTCAAAAAAAGAGATAAACATCGTGCTATTTGGGACTCCGCAGTCGTCCCTAATCGTAGATATCCACGTCGGTTCAAGCTAAACTGTCGATTAGAAACAAGGAATAAATCTAAGGTCATAACTCTCAATCATACGAAGAGAAGGCATAGGTCCTTCGAGCATATGAGGATAACATCGTTTAGCGCCTCTATGTTAATATTTAATATGTTTTTTTTTTAATAGATATATTTCGTCTCTCTTGCAACGAAGACGATAGTCGATAGTATGAATAGTTCTTCGCAACTATTGATCGTTCGTCGCAAGAGCGATGAACTACTTTGTCACAATTATTGACCGTTTGTCTCTCTTGCAACGAACACTTCATCACAATTATCAATTGTTTGCCTCTCTTGCGACGAACACTTTGTCGCAAGAAATACCAAGGTTGTTTCTCTTGCAACAAAGTGGTTCATCGATAATATTGATAGTTCATCACAAGAACTACCAGGGTCGTCGCAAGTGCGACGAACTATCATTACCGTCAAATGATACCATATGCTTGAATAGTTTGTCGCAAGAACTACTCTGGTCATCTCTCTTTCGATGTGAATCCTAGGTTGTCATTCTTGCGATGATCATTGTTGGTCATCTCTCATGCAACGAGCACCATAGGTCGTCTCTCTTGCGACGAGCACTGTAGGTCGTCTCTCTTACAACGAGCACCGAAGGTCGTCTAGCTTGTGACGACCTCCTTGGGTCGTCGCTCTTGCAACGTTATGTCAAGTTCGTCGCACTTTCCACATGATATGATGCAATGTTTGAGAAGCCCAAGATTCATCGTAATCTCCACGACATAACATCGAAAGAGAGTCAAAATGGCCATCACAAAATGACCCAAATTTACTAGTGACCCAACATCAAGATTTGACTAACAACCATTTCGAAGTTTTGTAGACTTGATCCTATTGGGATTTAATGCCAACAAAATATATAGTTAGCGTTCAGATTAGATTGAATTTTAGTGATTAATGGAAGCAACAAACAAAATGGATGAATGCAAATGGATTTGTTTATAGCACAAATTTATGAATTTTGAAAAAGTGTAAATGCACCAGTGACTATAGATAAGATAACCAATGTGTAAAACTGAACCCAAGCTCCAAATATTAACAAAAAATTGTCCTTATAGTCGTATCAAGTTAACAAAACTTCAAATATGAAAAGGAGAAAAACTGTAATCCTATATGAACAACTAATGTACACTGGAAACCTTTGAGTACTTACTGCTACATTCACTAATATAGAAATCACATCCAACAATGTTTTAGATGCTCTAACCAGATTTGGTTCTCAATAAACATTTGCAGCAAACCATGTCTCCATTGTCAAAGTTATATTTAGAAAGGAAGAGAAGCCAATAACCCAACCAGTGAGGTACCAACCTAGAACGTTGCAAGCAAATCAAAACAATTACATATTCAAGAGGACAAAAATAGAGGTTAAAGGAAGTGAAAGTATCCCCAAGGTGTAATAGGTTTTACAATTAAATCACTGAAGGAATGGCTTCTCAAGAACTGAATATTGCATGTAGAAGGTTTCAAGGCCTCCTATGTCTCTAAAGTAGGATCCCCATGAATCAAATTTCGATTTTATTTGTAGGTGGTAGGTACTAATTCATTCTTTCACCGAATATTTTATGAGAGATCAACTCTATCAACTTTTATTAATTTTGTCTAGAGTAAAGAGTCATATATTTCTTAACCAAAATCCCATTTCCTATGAAAATTCTCTTGACAAATATTTCATTACTGAGGCTAGAGTCTCTACTAAGTAGAAATATCACATCTAGGACTATCTTGCAAAAGAAGAGTCTTGTGACAAAAATAATCTAAAATTGTGCATTTGGCTTCTTAACAGGATAAAAAATGATATTCATCCAATAATTAGTTTTCCTTGTAAACTCAATTGAATAATTCTAGAGGAAGATATAGAATACGATAGAAAGAGAGGGGTATTATCAATGTCCAAGTTCCTCTTCTTCTAAGAGTGGAATTCTCCTGTAAAGTTTTAAAAGCCTAGGTGTAATGTACCCCTGCATACACTAAATAATAAAAAATAGTTTTGCAATTTTGACCTCATGACCTCCAATTCCAACAACATTCCTTAGCCAAAGAAAACAATACAAATAAAAATAGAACACTCAACTCTAGCACAAAGAATGGAAAAGATCCACCATAAGCAAATCTTAGCATGCTAAAATCTCCCATGCACTCCCTCAAAGATTAAATAAAAACCTAAAAAAAATGGTAATTGTGTGAATTTGTAACTCTAAATTTAATCCACTAGGGTGGATTCTCTTTGAAGGGCATTTGTCTTGATCTTTCAAAGCCAACAAACGAGGTATTGTATCTAGAATTGGAATAGAGCCAACTCAGGTTGCTAGAGAATAGAAATGAGAGAACATGTCATTACTCATAATAAAATAAGCTAGAGACATGTGATAGACACTACATATTAATTTATGAAGTTTATGTCATTTTGTTACCTATGTTAATCATTTTTTTACTCTATGTTTCCATTTTATACAAAGAACAAATCATTAACTTGGATTCCACTAGCCCCACTATGGATTCTAGCTTGAATGTATAGGTTTCATAAGTGGATATTTTACAATTGGTATAAGAGCCAAGGCTACAACACTCGAGGATGTAAGAGATAAAGAGAAATGGTAGAAAAATGTCTTGTCCCTGATGTTTACACTGAGAACATTCTCATTAATTGACTTTGAAAGAAACAAATACACCTAACATGAGCAAGATTGTAGAAACCATGAATAGGATNATCAGAGATCGACTGATGCAAGGGAATTCTTCTCCAAAAATCATTGTATATTTGATTGACTTAATGGATCTTATGTTTGCTAAGGGATTTGGTTTCTTAATGGGAAATTATGTATTCTTTGAGTAGTTTGAGTAAGAGATATATGTGTGAGGTTTTTATTGTAAATATTCTCGAATGTGTGAGAACAAGAGAGATATTAGGCTTATGAATATCTCATGAGGATATTAGGGATTAGGAGATCCTAGAATAGAGATTTAGTTGAGTGAGAAGTGGATTAGAGAGAATCCTTAGGAATCTATTGAGGATTTGTTGGATCTAAGCCAAAAAAATTTAGAATCCCTTTGTATATTATTGTAAGCCTTAGAGGAAAAGGGGTGGCCAACTGAATGTTAATTAGGCCAAAGATGGGAAAGTGGTTAACTTAAAAATAATCAGGCCAATAGAATGATCAAAAAAATAATTTGCAAAGATCAAGAGGGCCAATTGTATGAGGAACATTACATGTTGATTTAAAACATGCAAGGGAAGGCGTTTGAACCTATGTAGTTGCATGTACAATATTTTTATATGAATGAGAAACAAATACTCTGTTAGAGTATCATTGAAAAGCCCCTATCTGTTTATTTGTGTAATATATACCTCTATGATAGTTAAGTGCATGTCTCTGCATATAGTTGAGATCGTGTAATTGCAGGTGTAGGGTTCGTGTTGCAGGGAGAGAAGGATAATCCTAGAGAGGAGACCCGATATAATTCCGTATTCTATATGATATTAGGAATGTTATTCCAGTTACCATTGATCACTAGAAGGATCGATGATCCTAACTGAACTATGGAGGAAAAAGGTTAGCGTGATCATAAGAAAAGCTACACCAGTCATTCAATCACTCCACTAATGGATGATAACCATTAGATCTCAATCGTGCAAGGATCGGAAGGAACAAACATTGATCGTTCATCCTATGGCTTGGAACTTTGCACATCATCCGATCGTGAGGAAAGGGGAAAAACCCTCGGATCTTAGTGAAGGAAAATCGACGACGGGGAGCCATTACAGGATTCAAAAGTTGAGTTAACGTTCACACAAGTTTCAGTTCCAAAATCCACATTGATCGTCTATCGTAACCTGCCAATAAATCAACGGTTGGCATCGATTCCACTACCAACGAGAAGTTTCCATCATGAACTCAAAAAAAGAGATAAACATCGTGCTATTTGGGACTCCGCAGTCGTCCCTAATCGTAGATATCCACGTCGGTTCAAGCTAAACTGTCGATTAGAAACAAGGAATAAATCTAAGGTCATAACTCTCAATCATACGAAGAGAAGGCATAGGTCCTTCGAGCATATGAGGATAACATCGTTTAGCGCCTCTATGTTAATATTTAATATGTTTTTTTTTTAATAGATATATTTCGTCTCTCTTGCAACGAAGACGATAGTCGATAGTATGAATAGTTCTTCGCAACTATTGATCGTTCGTCGCAAGAGCGATGAACTACTTTGTCACAATTATTGACCGTTTGTCTCTCTTGCAACGAACACTTCATCACAATTATCAATTGTTTGCCTCTCTTGCGACGAACACTTTGTCGCAAGAAATACCAAGGTTGTTTCTCTTGCAACAAAGTGGTTCATCGATAATATTGATAGTTCATCACAAGAACTACCAGGGTCGTCGCAAGTGCGACGAACTATCATTACCGTCAAATGATACCATATGCTTGAATAGTTTGTCGCAAGAACTACTCTGGTCATCTCTCTTTCGATGTGAATCCTAGGTTGTCATTCTTGCGATGATCATTGTTGGTCATCTCTCATGCAACGAGCACCATAGGTCGTCTCTCTTGCGACGAGCACTGTAGGTCGTCTCTCTTACAACGAGCACCGAAGGTCGTCTAGCTTGTGACGACCTCCTTGGGTCGTCGCTCTTGCAACGTTATGTCAAGTTCGTCGCACTTTCCACATGATATGATGCAATGTTTGAGAAGCCCAAGATTCATCGTAATCTCCACGACATAACATCGAAAGAGAGTCAAAATGGCCATCACAAAATGACCCAAATTTACTAGTGACCCAACATCAAGATTTGACTAACAACCATTTCGAAGTTTTGTAGACTTGATCCTATTGGGATTTAATGCCAACAAAATATATAGTTAGCGTTCAGATTAGATTGAATTTTAGTGATTAATGGAAGCAACAAACAAAATGGATGAATGCAAATGGATTTGTTTATAGCACAAATTTATGAATTTTGAAAAAGTGTAAATGCACCAGTGACTATAGATAAGATAACCAATGTGTAAAACTGAACCCAAGCTCCAAATATTAACAAAAAATTGTCCTTATAGTCGTATCAAGTTAACAAAACTTCAAATATGAAAAGGAGAAAAACTGTAATCCTATATGAACAACTAATGTACACTGGAAACCTTTGAGTACTTACTGCTACATTCACTAATATAGAAATCACATCCAACAATGTTTTAGATGCTCTAACCAGATTTGGTTCTCAATAAACATTTGCAGCAAACCATGTCTCCATTGTCAAAGTTATATTTAGAAAGGAAGAGAAGCCAATAACCCAACCAGTGAGGTACCAACCTAGAACGTTGCAAGCAAATCAAAACAATTACATATTCAAGAGGACAAAAATAGAGGTTAAAGGAAGTGAAAGTATCCCCAAGGTGTAATAGGTTTTACAATTAAATCACTGAAGGAATGGCTTCTCAAGAACTGAATATTGCATGTAGAAGGTTTCAAGGCCTCCTATGTCTCTAAAGTAGGATCCCCATGAATCAAATTTCGATTTTATTTGTAGGTGGTAGGTACTAATTCATTCTTTCACCGAATATTTTATGAGAGATCAACTCTATCAACTTTTATTAATTTTGTCTAGAGTAAAGAGTCATATATTTCTTAACCAAAATCCCATTTCCTATGAAAATTCTCTTGACAAATATTTCATTACTGAGGCTAGAGTCTCTACTAAGTAGAAATATCACATCTAGGACTATCTTGCAAAAGAAGAGTCTTGTGACAAAAATAATCTAAAATTGTGCATTTGGCTTCTTAACAGGATAAAAAATGATATTCATCCAATAATTAGTTTTCCTTGTAAACTCAATTGAATAATTCTAGAGGAAGATATAGAATACGATAGAAAGAGAGGGGTATTATCAATGTCCAAGTTCCTCTTCTTCTAAGAGTGGAATTCTCCTGTAAAGTTTTAAAAGCCTAGGTGTAATGTACCCCTGCATACACTAAATAATAAAAAATAGTTTTGCAATTTTGACCTCATGACCTCCAATTCCAACAACATTCCTTAGCCAAAGAAAACAATACAAATAAAAATAGAACACTCAACTCTAGCACAAAGAATGGAAAAGATCCACCATAAGCAAATCTTAGCATGCTAAAATCTCCCATGCACTCCCTCAAAGATTAAATAAAAACCTAAAAAAAATGGTAATTGTGTGAATTTGTAACTCTAAATTTAATCCACTAGGGTGGATTCTCTTTGAAGGGCATTTGTCTTGATCTTTCAAAGCCAACAAACGAGGTATTGTATCTAGAATTGGAATAGAGCCAACTCAGGTTGCTAGAGAATAGAAATGAGAGAACATGTCATTACTCATAATAAAATAAGCTAGAGACATGTGATAGACACTACATATTAATTTATGAAGTTTATGTCATTTTGTTACCTATGTTAATCATTTTTTTACTCTATGTTTCCATTTTATACAAAGAACAAATCATTAACTTGGATTCCACTAGCCCCACTATGGATTCTAGCTTGAATGTATAGGTTTCATAAGTGGATATTTTACAATTGGTATAAGAGCCAAGGCTACAACACTCGAGGATGTAAGAGATAAAGAGAAATGGTAGAAAAATGTCTTGTCCCTGATGTTTACACTGAGAACATTCTCATTAATTGACTTTGAAAGAAACAAATACACCTAACATGAGCAAGATTGTAGAAACCATGAATAGGATATCCCAGAATGGGTGCATTCCTGATATTTTTAGATACAATACATGAATCAATGATATTCACATCACCAAGATGATTCTAATAGTTGGAAACATACATTTTCTAACATGCCACAAGAACAAGAAAAATCATGGAAGACATATACAATCATTGGAAGCTCAACACAAGCGAAAAGGAGTATAAGCTCTGAAGATGCAATTAGCCTTCCAATTTATGTTTCTGAAAATAAAGAGATGAATGGGATGGATTCTTCTCCTTCAAATTCAGGGAAGATGTTTGTGAGAGAGGAAATTAATCATGACATCATTTATTTATATATGGAGAGCCTTGATCAGACATTCAACTTTTCTGTTGTTTCACCAGATTTTGATGTTAAAAAGTATGATGAGAATCAATCTTATACTCCAACACATTCAACTCTACCTAAATATTCTTTCAGCACAATGTCTATTTTAATTCTAGAGTCTCTAATTTCTTCAGATAAATGAATTTTTAAGCTAGCAAAACCTTTCTCTATGTCACTAGTGTTTTCCTTAACACCTTGTCTAGGGAGCTCTGGGCATAGTGAGAACAACTTGCCTTTTCGGGGTATGCAATATTTGGAAACACCATCCAATTCCATGAGTGAAATTCATACATCATAGGAATTCAAGTCAAATGTACAGGGGGCATTCAATGCTAATATTTTCTTCAATATTAGTTTGAAGATTTTGTTGCAAATGGACAATGTTGGTTCTGGGGGAGGCCCTTGCTCTTCAGGAATTGGAGCTATGTTGGATTTTATTGCAGAAATTCTGGAAGACATTGTAACTAAGAAGGTCAATGCGACACAAATTGTAAAAATTGTTCTGGAAACCATTCCTTTGTATGTTGGAGTGGATTCTTTATTAGTTTTCCATGGTTTGTTCCTAATTAGGTTGATGAACTTCATGGAGTGTATGGTTTTAAGTGATGGGGAAGAAGTGGAGAAGAAACTTGATACGAATCATTGATCCCCAAACTTACATGTGCTTAGCTAGTTTATTGTGGATCATGTATACATTGGTGGTTTTCTAAAGCCCCGGGGAGCATCAAAAGAATTAGAATTTGTGTTTCCCATGCTGCAACTTGTCAATAAATATGGTTGTGTTGAAGAAGAAATACTAAATGGAAAAATCCTTCTCTTTTCCCAAGAGGAAGCAAACTAATATAAGTGTATATACATGCTTTATTGAAAAACACAAATCATATGATAATGTATTTCTTTTCACCTTCATTCTTAAGTGTCATTGGAGAGGATGACATTCTTTCACATATGATATTACATCTTGAACTTAAAATATTGTAGCTGGTGTTCCAACTATAGATTGCTCTATAGTCAATACATGCATAGTTCTACAGTTATTGTTTCCTCACAAAACACTAATATTTTTCCCAAGCAATTTTGATACTGATCTTATTTGGTGTCTTTGTGTGAACTTGATTTCATTGTTTTGGGACCAAAGTCAAAATTCAAAAAGCATCGTTGTTGAGGTTATCATGTATATATTGTTAAATCTTCATGCTTCTTTGGAGGAACTAATGGTCTTGAAACCAAACTAGGGACTTCTAAATTTGGCATCATCGACNTAGCCTTCCAATTTATGTTTCTGAAAATAAAGAGATGAATGGGATGGATTCTTCTCCTTCAAATTCAGGGAAGATGTTTGTGAGAGAGGAAATTAATCATGACATCATTTATTTAGATATGGAGAGCCTTGATCAGACATTCAACTTTTATGTTGTTTCACCAGATTTTGATGTTAAAAAGTATGATGAGAATCAATCTTATACTCCAACACATTCAACTCTACCTAAATATTATTTTAGCACAATGTCTATTTTAATTCTAGAGTCTCTAATTTCTTCAGAGAAATGAATTTTTAAGCTAGCAAAACCTTTCTCTATGTCACTAGTGTTTTCCTTAACACCTTGTCTAGGGAGCTCTGGGCATAGTGAGAACAACTTGCCTTTTCGGGGTATGCAATATTTGGAAACACCATCCAATTCCATGAGTGAAATTCATACATCATAGGAATTCAAGTCAAATGTACAGGGGGCATTCAATGCTAATATTTTCTTCAATATTAGTTTGAATATTTTGTTGCAAATGGACAATGTTGGTTCTGGGGGAGGCCCTTGCTCTTCAGGAATTGGAGCTATGTTGGATTTTATTGCAGAAATTCTGGAAGACATTGTAACTGAGCAGGTCAATGCGACACAAATTGTAAAAATTGTTCTGGAAACCATTCCTTTGTATGTTGGAGTGTATTCTTTATTAGTTTTCCATGGTTTGTTCCTAATTAGGTTGATGAACTTCATGGAGTGTATGGTTTTAAGTGATGGGGAAGAAGTGGAGAAGAAACTTGATATGAATCATTGGTCCCCAAACTTACATGTGCTTAGCTAGTTTATTGTGGATCATGTATACATTGGTGGTTTTCTAAAGCCCCGGGGAGCATCAAAAGAATTAGAATTTGTGTTTCCCATGCTGCAACTTGTCAATAAATATGGTTGTGTTGAAGAAGAAATACTAAATGGAAAAATCCTTCTCTTTTCCCAAGAGGAAGCAAACTAATATAAGTGTATATACATGCTTTATTGAAAAACACAAATCATATGATAATGTATTTCTTTTCACCTTCATTCTTAAGTGTCATTGGAGAGGATGACATTCTTTCACATATGATATTACATCTTGAACTTAAAATATTGTAGCTGGTGTTCCAACTATAGATTGCTCTATAGTCAATACATGCATAGTTCTACAGTTATTGTTTCCTCACAAAACACTAATATTTTTCCCAAGCAATTTTGATACTGATCTTATTTGGTGTCTTTGTGTGAACTTGATTTCATTGTTTTGGGACCAAAGTCAAAATTCAAAAAGCATCGTTGTTGAGGTTATCATGTATATATTGTTAAATCTTCATGCTTCTTTGGAGGAACTAATGGTCTTGAAACCAAACTAGGGACTTCTAAATTTGGCATCATCGACNAATCAAGCTCAATATTTTAACATATACATCTTCAACAATAATATGAAACCAATCAATGGCAAGGTGTCCAACACAGGTGCATACATATCATTAAATATCTCTTTAATAAGGAATCCACATATGTATGCATCATATGAGGGTGAATCGTGTAATAATAGGAAAAATAATATTAATCTTCATCAAGGGTTATCATAACTATGTGGCCATAGTCAAGAATATGCAACATTATCATTGATATCCATGGAATTGAAACATCAATAAGTATCTTGGACAATAAGTATATATGTAATATTAACCATACCACTAATGAAAGGTTAATCATAATCTAATAGGTACCAACGCTTCATAGCCCAAGAGACAAGAATATTTCATGCTTTCATTAAGAAATGTCAGTATTCATCATAGTATGTGAAATCACATAGGTGTCTAGGTTCATCATACTAAATTATTAGTGGAGGTAAGCATGAAGGGGTGTTGAGTATAGAACACCATCATTAACCATCAAGGATATATACATTCATCAATTCATACATCTATCATGTGGCAAGTAAATTTCTAACTAGGAATCATCCCAAAATAAGAGTCCAACTAATATTATAAAACACCAAATGATCTAATGTAAAAGACTATAAAAAACATGCAACTATAAAATATTATAAAAACCATGCAACTGTAAAATAGGCACTCAATTATCAATTACTAATAGAATAAAACCAATGGGCTAACTAGACTATAAAAAAAACATGTCAAAACCCTTACCTTATCAATGTCCTTTCCTCGGGTCCATCTTCCCATACAACTTGATAATAATTTTCCACAAGTTGCATTTCCATCGCCAAGACCTGCAGAAATCATCAAAGACAAATTTTTTATATGAGTAAATAATATATAAGAAAATAAATAGGCATTTAAACATGTAAAATACTCTATAAATACTAAAGTGGAATACTTTAATGAGCTTCTATTTATTTAGAGAATAGGTTATTCTCTACTGAACAGAGCTAACCATGTGAAGGTGGAAGCTCACATGGCCCCTCCCCCCCCCTCACATCGCTCTCAATTCCCCATACCCAATAAATGATTTCTTTTACATAGAAAACATATAAACATTCATGCATAAGTAGAAAATTCATCAAGACATATAAATAGATAAACATTCATGCATAAGGAGGAAACTCATATAAACATTCATTCATATTAATAACGATAGCCATCAAAATACAAGTCATAAATTTATACAGTCAATTATTTTTTATTTTTGCTTTTTTTTCTAAAAAACCCCACGAGTAGGATATCATCATCCTCATCTGGCAATGTATTTCTTGTGCCATGTCCTAGTTGTGTTGATTGTGTTTCCATTCCCTCACGTACCATACTTCTAGTACGTAGATGAGCAGGGCATTGAGGAAGATGCAAATGGGCACCAACTGCAACAAAAAAAACGGTCATATTGATATGCTAAAATATTATTGAAAGAACTATTTCATTATTTCAAATAACATTAAAGTATTCCTCTTTACATGTCTGTATAACTGTGACAACTGGTGTGTTCATTGCTTGTTTTGTTTGTTCCTCTTGCAGTTCACCCTCATGAGCTACATGCTCTTCCATTGAAAGAAGAAACTTTATAAGTACACCTCAACAAATAAATATATATAATCATATAGATACTTATATTTCTAAAGCATACATACCCAAATGGCTAGTCTACTCCCCAATATCATGCGACAGGTGMTCCCCACTATCAATTRRYAGYTGTTGAGTATCGCTACTCTCACTTCTTCGGTTTCTCTCATTCTTAAAACAAACATAAASATTTAGTTATTGGTGATATAATCAATCATGAATAGATTTTACAAGTATACTACAATGTTGGCCTTATTGATTTTATTTACCTACATTTGCATAACTGGGGAGATTGGCATCTGCCCCAATCTTTTTTTATATTCAACAACACTTTGAAAACCAAACTTGAAACGAAGCTTTAGGTCTTCCTAGGTGGCAGCATATTTGAATGTATTTCCCTGCAATGTATAACAACATTAAAATTGCTTGTAATAAAATAATTATTTGTTTGCTATTGTTAAATAAATATTTGCCATAATTAATCATTTAATTCTTACGATTTGTACTCTTAGTTTTTTGTAGCCACCCTATCCTAGTTTATGTTGCTCGTGTTTTTCCATTCTATCCTTTGTTGCTTTGGATGTGTCAGGAATCCTAAGAAAATTTTGAAATATGTTAGATGTCGCAATTGTTATTTAAAACAAAACAAAAAATAAAAAAATGAGCATATTTCACTAAAAATATGATATTTGCCATACCTTGCTTTACTAAGTCGTGGTTGTTTTCCTTGTCTTTTTAGAAAATTCTCCTTTGCATCCTCTATCAGTTCCTTCCACTCTTTCTCTGAAACCATGGGAGGGTGCTCATACTTGAGGTTTTCTTCCAATATTTGCCTATATTGGGCCCTGGTATATTTCAAACTTTTGCCAGCTAAATGGGTGACCATTTTTTTGTTGAATGTATTTTCAAACAAGTTTACCATATGGATTATCAATTCATCTTTCAAATTTCTATCTTGGCCATTCCACCTTGTGCGAATGGTGGGGCCAAAAATCTCCAATGCCTTTTCATTCAAGTTCCTATAGAATACATTATTTCCTGCAAAAACATTATGATCATTAATTTAAAATAATTTCGACATATGTGCTTTTCAATTACATGATAAAAATCAATCAATTAATTAATAAATACCTGCAATCTTTTGTATCTTTATTGGAACACAACCGTCATCCACCAAAAAGGTAACATCTAGTGATCTCGTGCTTTTCACCCGTGCTGCTCTAGGATAAGCTTCCTCGCAATCGACACTAGGTTCATCTCCAACATCATGTGGAGTCCCAATGTCTATATGGCCCTGCTCGGGCATGTCATGCTACTCAAAATCAGTATATTCATAATTTGATTCGAGGCCAACCTCAAGAGAGTAAACAATCCTCACTGGTATGTTATGTCGACGTTGTGGTCGCACTGGAGCATCACTTCTACCAATAATTATCTCTGTAGGTTGTCCACTCTCGAGTTTTAAAAAATCATACAAAATGAATACTTGACTTTATCAGATCATATAAAAAATAAAAAAATAAAAATCATAACTGAATATATGTCATAGCTGATAAAATTATGTAAAGATGCCACTTACCCCATAAGAATGTATTTGAGCTTTCAGCTCATTAATTCTTGTGTTGATCTCCTCTGTCATGGGTCTTCTGGTAATCAAACCAAGTAATTCTATGTTTTCCCCTTTCAATGCCTTCCTAGCAGTTTCCATTGGGTTTGTCGAATAAAATATTTCTTCCTCAATTACCTCATCATCCACATCAAGTGTGGACTACAAACATCAAACAATAAAATTAAGGAAATTAATTTTAACATTAAATAAATTTAGTTATTGTAATCATATTTAGTTACTATTAACATTTACTTGATGTGGCACAATGGATGACTTTCCATGGTCACCCTCGATGGATGTAGTTGCAGGTGACTTTCCACATTCACCCTAGATAGATGTAGCTGCAAGTGACTTTCGATGGTCACCCTAACACAATAAATCAATCAATAAAATTTATGAAAATAATTGTAACATTAAAAAAATAGATATTGTAATCATATTAACAATTATTATATAATAATAAAAAAATGTTATTACATCAAAATGTACCTGTTCGGAGTTGTCTCCAGATTGTCCAGGCATCCGTGCATGATCACTCTGCCACAATACAAGAAGCAAGACAATTAATGCAAATGGTTAAGTTAAATGGTATATAAGATAACTAATGCAAAACAATAAATAATAAGAGTGACTAATCAAAGGTTGAGTTAAATGGTATATAAGATATTTACCCCCGTAGTAGCATCCCTTCCATCTATTCGATTCAAATTGTAATCGATCAAAAACTCTTCACCTGCAACTATTGATTTTGTTGCACATACGAATATACAATTTCTTTCGCGTCCCTCAAATATGAAATTTGGTTGCATAGTTGTTGTCCCTGGTCGTGTACTATTTATAAAACCCGCAATGTTTCTGGAATATTTTGTCCTTCCATCAATATACATAGTCGCCCCTTTGTTTTGATTGTTTTCTACTAGTTGTATATAATTTGGAGCAACTTTGTATCTCCACATACCTCGCATATATAGAACCAACATGAACCAGTGATTTTATTTGTAGCATGGTCCGACATACTCCATCAATTCAATTACAGTTCCATATTTGACCTTTATGCCATCCATGGAAAATAGCCCAATCCATGTAAGGACAATGGAGCAATGTGATACATCCTCCCATTGATGAAGAAATCTATGTCTAATTGAGGTAGCTCCTTAGGTATCCATGGTTTCACTAGATGTATATACCTCAAGGGAAACTCAATGTCACCTATGCTCTCATCATCATAATCACATGACCCTCCTTCAACAATAAAAAATTTCATGCGTCTACGAAATCGTCTCCTTACCTTTTCAGCTCTAGCTAATCTAGAACTGTTATATCTAGTACAATGCACCTCACTTTCAACATCTCCTAATATATCTTGATCCTCAGTCGAGGAAGATATATCTGACAAGTACTTATTTGGTGGTACCTACACTCAATAAAATGAGAAGATAAGTTAGTGAGCTAAGTATTTCGGAAGGGATGACGCTTGTTTACTTGAAAGTCATGAAATGTGAACTGCATTCAACAAGCATGGTTTAATTAGAATGCAAGGCCTTTTGAGATTGATGTCAAGTTATTTCATGTTGTTGCTCATGATTTTAATTTCTCATTATTTACCATAGAGATATTTTCTCTAGATTTAGATGCTATGTTTGGGGATGCTTTAGAGATGTGAAACCAGATTTGCACAAAGCCATTTCTTCATGGTAATGAATTCACATTGGAGAAGCTTGATCTCAGGTCAAGAGTAATTGCAGAGACTTTCACATTTCTTATTTTTCAATGAAGATCTGTCTTGGTAAGATATATGAGTTTCCATATGCCTACCATTTTGTTAAATTTGGCAGAATCGACAGTCATTCTCGAATGAGAGGCCAGATGGGCCACCCCGAGACTAGCCAGGGAGATTTGGCGAATCAACCAGTCTTTTGAGGTATTGACAAAATCCATGGGGAACATACAACCTCTGTGAGTCAAACCAAAAGTTAGGATGAACGAGATGCTTTATGATCTTGCAAGTCAATATGTAAGTCTAATGCAAAATCCAAGGAAAACGTACAACCTGTGTGAGCATAGACAGTCTAGTCAAAATTCAAAGGGAATGTACAACCTCTGTGAGCATAGACAGAGTAGTGAAAAAATTAGAGGGAACGTACAACCTCTATGAGCCTAGTGAATCCTTGTGAGCCATGAGCAAAAGCCAATGCATATAGAAAAAGTTAGGTTGAACATAAAATTTGTATGATCTAGAAACAAACAATCTTTCTGATATTGAAAATTATGTAAATGTATTGATCTAGTGCATTGGCACGTGTAACACTATACACCATGAAGAAATTTGAATTTCCATGTATAAGAGTCAAGTTTCATAAAGTTGCATAAGTTTCATAAAGTTGTATAAGTTTCATAAAGTTGCATAAGTTGCATAAGGTTTCATAAGTTGCATGTCGCATGCATGAGAGGGGGGGGTGAATCAGTGTAGGGATCTTTTTAAAACTTTCCCTTCAAAAAAAATCCTTAGTTAGCAATCACCAATTACTCATCACTTATTGTTGTCATTTATAACCAGTTAAATGTGAACATACATCAACAACATATACCAGCAACAAATATCATCAATAAGTCATTACCACAAGGAACACAAAGAACACAAGATGTATGAACAATTTTCTTTTTATTATGGACTACAATCCTTGGGTTATCAGCAACAACTGAATAGAGTTACAACTCCACAAGAGCACCAACTCTACAATGCAAGACTCAGCTTACACAACTCAGCATCAACTGAGAAGAGGAATCAATCCTCAACAGATACCAATATGTCAACAAGTAGGTGACCTGTCAGTAGTGCAGGACGTTTATGTACGCGTCCTACAAGTAGTACAGCTCACATATGTACGTGACAAGTCCGTACTACATCCTATGTATGCCTTCTGAGTAATTAGGGTTTTCTCTCTATGAAAAACTCAGATCCTTTACAGTCTTCAGTCACATCTACTTATGTCTTTCATTGTCCAATCTGAATGATAACCAATCACAACACATCTATGATCTCCCACAAATTATTCACGCTCCTCAACCATACAATATGAATGCTACTTAATCATGTATAAGAAACCAGTATACTATGGTAATCATATCAGTACTGAACCATAAGAGTGTTGCTCATTCTATCATTCAACCAACATAACCATATCACAATAGCCATACCAAGAATTCCTTGATCATTCACCATAAAATAAGCAAGAGTATCTATCAAGACAACTATGTAACCATACCAGAGTTTTTATGGAAGATCTGAGCCCATAGAATGAAGATCTGGAACTTGCTTCAGACTTCAAGAACCTGGCATCAGCTCACACTTAAGTCTCCATTGGTGTCCATGAGAACTTGCAATCCCTCTCTTACTCAAAATATATCTTCAAGCTATGTTCAAGAGATGATTTTCACAAGAGACCCTTGCTTCTTATTTATACTCTCCAAGTAGCTTACTTAGAAGCATCTTCTAGGCCACTTTGTCCACATAGTCACCTATGTCCAACTTTGCCCAATTTTCCACTTGTCCATGTATCCAATAGCCACTTGACCACTTAACCCATTTTCCTCATTTTAGGTTTAACCTTCTTATAACCACTTTCCATAATTAGAAAGTTCTCCATTTACTTTATTATTTAAATAATCCTCTTTGGCTTTGTCACTTCACTTTATTATTTAAATAATCCTCTTTGATTTTGTCACTTCACTTTGTTATTTAAATAATCATTTTTTACTTTGTCACTTCACTTTATTATTTAAATAATTCTCCTTGACTTTGTCACTTCACTTTAAATAATCCTCTTTGACTGTGTCACTTCACTTTATAAATTAAATAATCCTCTTTGATTTTTTCATTTTATTATTTAAATAATTTCTTCTTTGCAAGCACTTTGACTTCTTTGACCTTTTGGGGCTTCAAGCCAACATATGAGAGTCCTTCAACTTCATAAGGCCATAACTCTAAAATTGTGAGGAGTTATGTGTGTTATCCACATTTTTGGTTATCGAGATGATATTATGATTATATCATGATGATAGAAGATCAAACTCTTTATTAAGGACTTTTTCCTGAAGAAGGTTACACTTGTCATTTTCTCAAAAATCATATTTTGAAGAAAGTACGCAGGCTGCATATATACTCTCTTGCGGAAATCCTTAATTTCCGCATGCTGCATTCATCTTGGTTGCGGACTTTCCGCACTGTGTTAATGGCTAGGGTGAGGATATGTTTCTAAAGGAGAAAATCAATAAGTTCTCGATTCTTCTAGAAGGAATCTTCTAGAAGGATGAGTTGGAGTTCGAATGGTTGGCAAAATACTGATTTTCCAGATATCTTGGGATCATTCCCTATCCAAGTAACTAAACAATCTTCTCCTATATATTGAGGAGATTACTTATGGAAAGGGTTAAGAAGAACAACAAACAAAGAAGCAAGAGGTTGATTAGAGAACTAGTGCAAGACTGTATGGAGGATTGAAGCTACAGCAACAAGAGACAGCAAGTAATCATATGTGGTTGAACTTCTTCATGCATGAG
>JZKD02S1358258.1:39598-70827 GCA_000966675.3 Picea glauca
AAAGTCAAGGAGGATTATTTAAATAATAAAGTGAAGTGACAAAGTAAAAAATGATTATTTAAATAATAAAGTGAAGTGACAAAATCAAAGAGGATTATTTAAATAATAAAGTGAAGTGACAAAGCCAAGGAGGATTATTTAAATGATAAATTAAATGGAGAACTTTCTAATTATGGAAAGTGGTTATAAGAAGGTTAAACCTAAAATGAGGAGAATGGGTTAAGTGGTCAAGTGGCTATTGGATACATGGACAAGTGGAAAATTGGGCAAAGTTGGACATAGGTGACTATGTGGACAAAGTGGCTATGTGGACAAAGTGGCCTAGAAGATGCTTCTAAGTAAGCTACTTGGAGAGTATAAATAAGAAGCAAGGGTCTCTTGTGAAAATCATCTCTTGAGCATAGCTTGAAGATATATTTTGAGTAAGAGAGGGATTGCAAGTTCTCATGGACACCAATGGAGACTTGAGTGTGAGCTGATGCCAGGTTCTTGAAGTCTGAAGCAAGTTCCAGATCTTCATTCTATGGGCTCAGATCTTCCATAGAAACTCTGGTATGGTTACATAGTTGTCTTGATAGATACTCTTGCTTATTTTATGGTGAATGATCAAGGAATTCTTGGTATGGCTATTGTGATATGGTTATGTTGGTTGAATAATAGAGTGAGCAACACTCTTATGGTTCAGTACTGATATGATTAACATAGTATACTAGTTTCTTATACATGATTAAGTAGCATTCATATTGTATCGTTGAGGAGCGTGAGTAAGTTGTGGGAGAGCATAGATGTTTTGTGATTGGTTATGGTTTAGATTGGACAATGAAAGACATAATTAGATGTGACTGAAGGCTGTAAAGGATATGAGTTTTTCATAGAGAGAAAACCCTAATTACTCATAAGGCATACACAGGATGTAGTACAGACTGGTTGCGTACATACGTGAGCTGTACTACTTGTAGGACGCATACATAAACATGATGCACTATTGACAAGTCACCTACCTGTTGACATATTGGTATCTGTTGAGGATTGATTCCTCTTCTCAGTTGATGCTGAGTTGTGTAAGATGAGTCTTGCATTGTAGAGTTGGTGCTCTTGTGGAGTTGTAACTCTATTCAGTTTTTGTTGATAACCCAAGGATTGTAGTTCATAATAAAAAGAAAATTGTTCATACATCTTGTTTTCTTTGTGTTCCTTGTGGTGATGACTTATTGATGATATTTGTTGCTGGTATATGTTGTTGATGTATGGTCACACTTAACTGGTTATAAATGACAATAATAAGTGATGAGTAATTGGTGATTGCTAACTAAGGAGTTTTTTTGAAGGGAAAGTTTTAAAAATATCCCTACACTGATTCACCCCCCCTCTCATGCATGCGACATGCAACTTATGAAACCTTATGCAACTTATGCAACTTTATGAAACTTATACAAATTTATGCAACTTTATGAAACTTGACTCTTATACATGGAAATTCAAATTTCTTCATGGTGTATAGTGTTACACGTGCCAATGCACTAGATCAATACATTTACATAATTTGCAATATCAGGAAGATTGTTTGTTTCTAGATCATACAAATTTTATGTTCAACCTAACTTTTTCTATATGCATTGACTTTTGCTCATGGCTCACAAGGATTCACTAGGCTCATAGAGGTTGTACGTTCCCTCTGAATTTTTCACTAGTTTGTCTATGCTCACAGAGGTTGTACATTCCCTTTGAATTTTGACTAGACCGTCTATGCTCACAGAGGTTGTACGTTTTCCTTGGATTTTGCATTGCACTTACATATTGACTTGCAAGATCATAAAGCATCTTGTTCATCCTAACTTTTGGTTTGACTCACCGAGGTTGTACGTTCCCCATGGATTTTGTCAATACCTCAAAAGACTGGTTGATTCTCCAAATCTCCCTGGCTAGTCTCGGGGTGGCCCATCTGGCCTCTCATTGGAGAATGACTGTCGATTCTGCCAAATTTAACAAAATGGTAGGCCTATGGAAACTCATATGTCTTACCAAGATAGATCTTCATTGAAAAATAAGAAATGTGAAAGTCTCTGCAAATACTCTTGACCCGAGATCAATCTTCTCCAATGTGAATTCATTACCATGAAGAAATGGCTTTGTGCAAATCTGGTTTCACATCTCTAAAGCATCCCCAAACATAGCATCTAAATCTAGAGAAAATATCTCTATGGTAAATAATGAGAAATTAAAAGCATGAGCAACGACATGAAATAACTTGACATCAATCTCAAAAGGCCTTGCATTCTAATTAAACCATGCTTGTTGAATGCAGTTCACATTTCATGAATTTCAAGTAAACAAGCGTCATCCCTTTCAAAATACTTAGCTCACTAACTTATCTTCTCATTTTATTGAGTGTAGGTACCACCAAATAGGTACTTGTCAGATCTATCTTCCTTGACTGAGGATCAAGATATATTTGGAGAGGTTGAAAGTGAGGTGTATTGTACTAGATCTAACAGTTCTAGATCAACTAGAGTTGAAAAGGTAAGGAGAAGATTTCGTAGACGCATGAAATTTTTTATTGTCGAAGGAGGGTCATGTGATTATGATGATGAGAGCATAGGTGACATTGAGTTTCCCTTGAGGTATATACATCTAGTGAAACCATGGATACCTAAGGAGCTACCTCAATTGGACATAGATTTCTTCATCAATGGGAGGATGTATCGCATTGCTCCATCGTCCTTACATGGATTGGGGCTATTTTCCATGGATGGCATAAAGGTCAAATATGGAACTATAACTGAATTGATGGAGTATGTCGGACCATGCTACAAATACAATCAATGGTTCATGTTGGTTCTATATATGCGAAGTATGCGGAGATACAAAGTTGTTGCAAATTATATACAACTAGTAGAAAACAATCAAAACAAAGGGGTGACTATGTATATTGATGGAAGGACAAAATCTTCAGGAAACATTGCGGGTTTTATAAATAGTACACGACTAGGGACAACAACTAAGCAACCAAATTTCATATTTGAGGGACGCGAAAGAAATTGTATATTCGTATGTGCAACAAAATCAATAGTTGCAGGTGAAGAGTAGTTGATTGATTACAATTTGAATCGAATAGATGGAGGGGATGCTACTACGGGGGTAAATATCTTATATACCATTTAACTCAACCTTTGATCAGTCACTCTTATTATTTATTGTTTTGCATTAGTTATCTTATATACCATTTAACTGAACCATTTGCATTAATTGTCTTTCTTCTTGTATTGTGGTAGAGTGATCATGCACGGATGCCTGCACAGTCTGGAGACAACTCCGAACAGGTAAATTTTGATGTAATAAAATTTTTTTTTATTATATAATAATTGTTAATATGATTACAATATCTAATTTTTTAATGTTACAATTATTTTCATAAATTTTATTGATTGATTTATTGTGTTAGGGTGACCATCGAAAGTCACTTGCAACTACATCTATCCAGGGTGACTGTGGAAAGTCACCTGCAACTACATCCATCCAGGGTGACCGTGGAAAGTCATCCATTGTGTCATATCAGGTAAATGTTAATAGTAACTAAATATGATTACAATAACTAAATTTATTTAATGTTAAAATTAACTTCCTTAATTTTATTGTTTGATGTTTGTAGTCTACACTTGATGTGGATGAAGAGGTGATTGAGGAAGAAATATTTTATTCAACAAACCCAATGGAAACTGCTAGGAAGGCCCTAAAAAGGGAAAACATAGAATTACATGGTTTGATTACCAGAAGACCCATGACAGAGGAGATCAACGCAAGAATCAATGAGCTGAAAGCTCAAATACATTCTTATGGGGTAAGTGGCATCTTTACATAATTTTATCAGCTATGACATATATTCATTTATGATTTTTATTTTTTTATTTTTTATATGATCTGATAAAGTCAAGTATTCATTTTGTATGATTTTTTAAAACCCGAGAGTAGACAACCTACAGAGACAATTATTGATAGAAGTGATGCTCCAGTGCGACCACAACGTTGACATAACATACGAGTGAGGATTTTTTACTCTCTTGAGGTTGGCCTCGAATCAAATTATGAATATATTGATTTTGAGTAGCATGACATGCCCGAGCAGGGCCATACAAACATTGGGACTCCACATGATGTTGGAGATGAACCTAGTGTCGATTGTGAGGAAGCTTATCCTAGAGCAGCACGGGTGAAAAGCATGAGATCACTAGATGTCACCTTTTTAGTGGATGATGGTTGTGTTCCAATAAAGATACAAAAGATTGTAGGTATTTATTAATTAATCGATTGATTTTTATCATGTAATTGAAAAGCACATATGTCGAAATTATTTTAAATTAATGATCATAATGTTTTTGCAGGAAATAATGTATTCTATAGGAACTTGAATGAAAAGGCATTGGAGATTTTTGGCCCCACCATTCGCACAAGGTGGAATGGCCAAGATAGCAATTTGAAAGATGAATTGATAATCCATATGGTAAACTTGTTTGAAAATACATTCAACAAAAAAATGGTCACCCATTTAGCTGGCGAAAGTTTGAAATATACCAGGGCCTAGTATAGGCAAATATTGGAAGAAAACCTCAAGTATGAGCACCCTCCCATGGTTTCAGAGAAAGAGTGGAAGGAACTGATAGAGGATGCAAAGGAGAATTTTCTAAAAGACGAGGAAAAGAACCACGACCTGGTAAAGCAAGGTATGGCACATATCATATTTTTAGTGAAATATGCTCATTTTTTTATTTTTTATTTTGTTTTAAATAACAATTGTGACATCTAACATATTTCAAAATTTTCTTAGGATTCCCGACACATCCAAAGAAACAAAGGCTAGAATGGAAAAGCACGAGCAACATAAACTAGGACAGGGTGGCTACAAAAAACTAAGAGTACAAATCGTAAGAATTAAATGATTAATTGTGGCAAATATTTATTTAACAATAGCAAACAAATAATTATTTTACTACAAGCAATTTTAATGTTGTTATACATTGCAGGGAAAGACATTCAAATATGTTGCCACCTAGGAAGACCTAAAGCTTCGTTTCAAGTTTGGTTTTCAAAGTGTTGTTGAATATAAAAAAAGATTGGGGCAGATGCCAATCTCCCCAGTTATGCAAATGTAGGTAAATAAAATCAATAAGGCCAACATTGTAGTATACTTGTAAAATCTATTCATGATTGATTATATCACCAATAACTAAATGTTTATGTTTGTTTTAAGAAGGAGAGAAACCGAAGAAGTGAGAGTAGCGATACTCAACAACTACCAGTTGATAGTGGGGAGCACCTGTCGCATGATATTGGGGAGTAGACTAGCCATTAGGGTATGTATGCTTTAGAAATATAAGTATCTATATGATTATATATATTTATTTGTTGAGGTGTACTTATAAAGTTTCTTGTTTCAATGGAAGAGCATGTAGCTCATGAGGGTGAACTGCAAGAGGAACAAACAAGACAATCAATGAACACACCAGCTGTCACAATTATACAGACATGTAAAGAGGAATATTTTAATGTTATTTGAAATAATGAAATAGTTCTTTCAATAATATTTTAGCATATCAATATGACCGTTTTTTTTGTTGCAGTTGGTGCCCATTTGCATCTTCCTCAACGCCCTACTCATCTACGTACTAGAAGTATGGTACGTGAGGGCATGGAAACACAATCAACACAACTAGGACATGGCACAAGAAATACATTGCCAGATGAGGATGATGATATCCTACTCGTGGGGTTTTTTAGAAAAAAAAGAAAAAATAAAAAATAATTGATTGTATAAATTTATGACTTGTATTTTGATGACTATCGTTATTAATATGAATGAATGTTTATATGAGTTGTCTCCTTATGCATGAATGTTTATCTGTTTATATGTCTTGATGAATTTCCTACTTATGCATAAATGTTTATATGTTTTCTATGTAAAAGAAATCATTTATTGGGTATGGGGAATTGAGAGCGATGTGGGGGGGGGGGGGGGGAGGGGCCATGTGAGCTTCCACCTTCACATGGTTAGCCATGTTCAATAGAGAATAACCTATTCTCTAAATAAAGAGAAGCTCATTAAGGTATTCCACTTTAGTATTTATAGAGTATTTTACATGTTTAAATGCCTCTTTATTTTCTTATATATTATTTACTCATATAAAAAGTTTGTCTTTGATGATTTCTGTAGGTCTTAGCGATGGAAATGCAACTTATGGAAAATTATTATCAAGTTGTATGGGAATATGGACCCGAGGAAAGGACATTGATAAGGTAAGGGTTTTGACATGTTTTTTTATAGTCTAGTTAGCCCTTTGGTTTTATTCTATTAGTAATTGATAATTGGGTGCCTATTTTACAGTTGCATGTTTTTTATAATATTTTATAGTTGCATGTTTTTAATAGTCTTTTACATTAGATCATTTGGTGTTTTATAATATTAGTTGGACTCTTATTTCGAGATGATTCCTAGTTAGAAATTTACTTGCCACATGATAGATGTATGAATTGATGAATGTATATATCCTTGATGGTTAATGATGGTGTTCTATACTCAACACCCCTTCATGCTTACCTCCACTAATAATTGAGTATGATGAACCTAGACACCTATGTGATTTCACATACTATGATGAATAATGACATTTCTTAATGAAAGCATGCAATATTCTTGTCTCTTGGGTTATGAAGCATTGGTACCTATTAGATTATGATTAACCTTTCATTAGTGGTATGGTTAATATTACATATATACTTATTGTCCAAGATACTTATTGATGTTTCAATTCCATGGATATCAATGATAATGTTGCATATTCTTGACTATGGCCACATAGTTATGATAACTCTTGATGAAGATTAATATTATTTTTCCTATTATTACACGATTCACCCTCATATGATGCATACATATGTGTATTCCTTATTAAAGAGATATTTAATGATATGTATGCACCTGTGTTGGACACCTTGCCATTGATTGGTTTCATATTATTGTTGAAGATGTATATGTTAAAATATTGAGCTTGATTGCTTAGCTGTAGGTTTACTTTTAAATTCAGACTGTACTTTGAATTTAGCTTAACAATCCAAAATCAAATCAGAATAGTAACAACCATATAGAATTACCAACATGCATATTAACACCACATGTACCATGGGGAAACCATATACATGGAGAAAAACCCCAACAAACAAACTTCCTTTATTGCAAAGATAATGTATGACCACTTACAAAATATCCACCATGAAATTCTTCTCTTAAAGAGCTTGATAATATGACTTTGAATTTGACTGATAGAACTGAAAAATAAGAGATACCTTGCTGTCCTATTATGTTGTTAGATACCAACACTGTGGACAGAATTCACACGCTGACCTAGGACCCCTTTGCTTCCTTTTCTGTTGATATATATATCGACAATGATAGGAGGGTACATGCGCTGTCTTTTTGGAATGATAAGTTGCCCCTTTATTGACTGATATGTTGCCTCTTTATTGACTGATATGATGCCTCTTTATTGATTGATATGTTGCATCTTTATTGACTGATATGCTACCTCTCTATTAACTGATATTTTGCCTCTCTATTAACTGATATACCAACACTATCATGGAGAAACTTATTGTTGCCTTTGCTGGACACCTATGTTGCCTCTCCTCTGTCAACCTTATGTTGCATAACAATTGTCTTGGAATGAGGGTCAACCTTTGTATATGTAGGCACATTGAAGGAGGAAGAGAGAGATCGAAATAGTAACTTGACTGCATGTGTAATCCAACTCCACTTAACACTTCAACTCAAATTTAGAACTGGAGATGTGACTCAAATTAGAATTGAACTTAACTCAGTTCGAATTTAGAACTAGACACGAGACTCAAATTTGAACTTTTACTTGAGACTCAAGTTAGCATTACAACTCACCCTTGTGACTTGGAAATGCATGGCTTGCCAACTCACCATGCAACTCGACCTATGACTGGACATCCATGCATGCCATGTCATCATGCACTTGACATTCATGCATGTTATGCATGCTACTTGTTATGAATGCATGCCATGCATGCAACTTGTCATGCATGCATTCCATGCATGCAACTTGACTTTTATAGCTTGACCTTTTACAACTTGAGTTTAACAACTCATTCAACTTGAATCCTTGGCTATTCGAATTTCACCTCATGGTGGACAAAGTTACATGTGCCAACACACTATATCAATACATTTACATCATTTGAAATATAAGGAAGATTGTTTGTTTCTAGCTCATAGGAATTTTATGTTCAACCTAACTTTTTCTAGATGCCTTGACTTTTTCTCATGGCTCACAAGGCTTGACTAGGCTCACAGAGGTTGTATGTTCCCCTAACTTTTTCACTAGTTTATCTATGCTCACAAAGGTTGTACTTTCTCCCTGACTTTTACACTAGACTGTCTATGCTCACATAGGTTCTACATTCCCCATGAATTTTGAATTAGACTTACATCTTGACTTTTGTCTTTGCCTTAGCTAGACTCACAAGATCATATAGCATCTCGATCATCCTGACTTTTGTTTTGAATCACAGAGATTGTACGTTTGCCTTGGATTTTTTCAATACCTCACAAGATTGGTTGATTCTCCAAATCTCCCTTGCTAGCCTCAGGGTGGCCCATATGGTCTTTCATTGAAGAATGGCTGTCGATGATGCCAAATTTAGAAGTCCCTAGGTTGGTTTCAAGACCATTAGTTCCTCCAAAGAAGCATGAAGATTTAACAATATATACCTGATAACATCAACAACCATGCTTTTTGAATTTTGACTTTGGTCCCAAAACAATGAAATCAAGTTCACACAAAGACACCAAATAAGATCAGTATCAAAATTGCTTGGGCAAATATTAGTGTTTTGTGAGGAAACAATAACTGTAGAATTATGCATGTATTGAATATAGAGCAATCTATAGTTGGAACACCAACTACAATATTTTAAGTTCAAGATGTAAGATCATATGTGAAAGAATTTCATCCTCACCAATGACACTTAAGAATGAAGGTGAAAAGAAATACATTATCATATGATTTGTGTTTTTCAATAAAGCCTGTATATACACTTATATTAGTTTGCTTCCTCTTGGGAAAAGAGAAGGATTTTTCCATTTAGTATTTCTTCTTCAACACAACCATATTTATTGGCAAGTTGCAGCATGGGAAACAAAAATTCTAATTCTTTTGATGCTCCCCGGGGCTTTAGAAAACCACCAATGTATACATGATCCACAATAAACCAACTAAGAACATGTAAGTTTGGGGACCAATGATTCGTATCAAGTTTCTTCTCCACTTCTTCCCCGTCACTTAAAACCATACACTCCATGAAGTTCATCAACCTAATTAGGAACAAGCCCTAGAAAACTAATAAAGAATCCACTCCAACATACAAAGGAATGGTTTCCAGAACATTTTTTACAATTTTTGTCACATTGACCTGCTCAGTTACAATGTCTTCCAGAATTTCTGCAATAAAATCCAACATAGCTCCAATTCCAGAAGAGCAAGGGCCTCCCCCAGAACCAACATTGTCCATTTGCAACAAAATCTTCAAACTAATATTGAATAAAATATTAGCATTGAATTCCCCCTGTACATTTGACTTGAATTCCTGTGATGTATGAATTTCACTCATGGAATTGGATGGTGTTTCCAAATATTGCATACCCCGAAAAGGCAAGTTGTTCTCACTATGCCTAGAGCTCCCTAGACAAGGTGTTAAGGAAAACACTAGTGACATAGAGAAAGGTTTTTCTAGCTTAAAAATTCATCTTTGAAGAAATTGGAGACTCTAGAATTAAAATAGACATTGTGCTGAAAGAATATTTAGGTAGAGTTGAATGTGTTGGAGTATAAGATTGATTCTCATCATACTTTTTAACATCAAAATCTGGCGAAACAATAGAAAAGTTGAATGTCTGATCAAGGCTCTCCATATCTAAATAAATGATGTCATGATTAATTTCCTCTCTCACAAACATCTTCCCTGAATTTGAAGGAGAAGAATCCATCCCCTTCATCTCTTTATTTTCAGAAACATAAATTGGAAGGCTAATTGCATCTTCAGAGCTTATACTCCTTTTCCCTTGTGTTGAGCTTCCAATGATTGTATATGTCTTCCATGATTTTTCTTGTTCTTGTGGCATGTTAGAAAATGTATGTTTCCAACTATTAGAATCATCTTGGTGATGTGAATATCATTGATTCATGTATTGTATCTAAAAATATCAGGAATGCACCCATTCTGGGACATCCTTTTCATGGTTTCCACAACCTTGCTCATGTTAGCTGTATTTGTTTCTTTCAAAGTCAATTAATGAGAATGTTCTTAGTGTAAACATCAGGGACAAGACATTGTTCTACCATTTCTCTTTATCCCTTACATCCTCGAGTGCTGTAACCTTGGCTCTTATACCAATTGTAAAATATCCACTTATGAAACCTATACATTCAAGCTAGAATCCATAGTGGGGCTGGTGGAATCCAAGTTAATGCTTCGTTCTTTGTATAAAATGGAAACATAGAGTAAAAAAATGATTAACATAGGTAACAAAATGACATAAACTTCATAAATTAATATGTAGCATCTATCACATGTCTCTAGCTTATTTTATTATGAGTAATGACATGTTCTCTCATTGCTATTCTCTAGCAACATGAGTTGGATCTATTCCAATTCTAGATACAATACCTCGTTTGTTGGCTTTGAAAGATCAAGACAAATTCCCTTCAAAGAGAAGCCCCCCTAGTGGATTAAATTTAGAGTTACAAATTCACACAATTACCATTTTGTTTAGGTTTGTATTTAATCTTTGAGGGAGTGTGTGGGAGATTTTAGCATGCTAAGATTTGCTTATGGTGGATCTTTTCCATTCTTTGTGCTAGAGTTGAGTGTTCTATTTTTATTTGTCTTGTTTTCTTTGGCTAAGGCATGTTGCTGGAATTGGAGGTCATGAGGTCAAAATTGCAAAACTATTTTTTATTATTTAGTGTATGCAAGGGTACATTACACCTAGGCTTTTAAAACTTTACAGGAGAATTCCCACTCTTAGAAGAAGAGGAACTTGGACATTGATAATAACCCTCTCTTTCTATCGTATTCTATATCTTCCTCTAGAATTATTCAATTGAGTTTACAAGGAAAACTAATTATTGTATGAATATCATTTTTTATCCTGTCGAGAAGCCAAATGCACAATTTTAGATTCTTTTTGTCACAAGACTTCTTTTGCAAGATTAGTCCTAGATGTGATATTTCTACTTAGTAGAGACTCTAGCCTCAACAATGAAATATTTTTCAAGAGAATTTTCATAGGAAATGGGATTTTGGTTAAGAAATATATGACTATTTATGCTATAAAAAATTAATAAAAGTTGATAGAGTTGATCTCTCATAAAATCTTGGGTGAAAGCATGAATTAGTACCTACCACCTACAAATAAAATCAAAATTTGATTCACGGGGATCCTACTTTAGAGACATAGGAGGCCTTACAACCTTCTACATGCAATATTCAGATCTTGAGAAGCCATTCCTTTAGTGATTTAATTGTAAAACCTATTACACCTTGGGGATACTTTCACTTCCTTTAACCTCTATTTTTGTCCTCTTGAATATGTAATTGTTTTGATTTGGTTGCAACGTTCTAGGTTGGTACCTCACTGGTTGGGTTATTGGCTTCTCTTCCTTGCTAAATATAACTTTGACAATGGAGACATGGTTTGCTGCAAATGTTTATTGAGAACCAAATCTAGTTAGAGCATCTAAAACATTGTTGGATGTGATTTCTATATTAGTGAATGTAGCAGTAAGTACTCAAAGGTTTCCAATGTACAATAGTTGTTCATATAGGATTATAGTTTTTCTCCTTTTCATATTTGAAGTTTCATTAAATTGATATGACTATAAGGACAATTTTTTGTTAATATTTGGAGCTTGGGTTCAGTTTTACACATTGGTTATCTTATCTATAGTCATTGGTGCATTTACACTTTTTGAAAATTCATAAATTTGTGCTATAAACAAATCCATTTGCATTCGTCCATTTTGTTTGTTGCTTCTGCCAATCGCTAAAATTCAATCTAATCTAAACGCTAACTACATATTTTGTTGGCATTAAATCCCAATAGGATCAAGTCTACAAAACTTCGAAATGGTTGTTAGTCAAATCTTGATGTTGGGTCACTAGTACATTTGGGTCATTTTGCGATAGCCATTTCGATGCTCTTTCGATGTTATGTCGTGGCAATTACGACGAATCTTGGGCTTCTCAAATGTCACATCATATCATGTGGAAAGTGCGACGACCCAAGGAGGTCATCACAAGCGAGACGACCTTCGGTGCTCATTATAAGAGAGACGACCTATAGTGCTCATCACAAGAGAGACAACCTACGGTGCTCGTTGCATGAGATATGGCCAACAATGATCGTTGCAAGAATGAAAACCTAGGATTCACGTCGCAAGAGAGACAACCAGAGTAGTTCTTGCGACAAACTATTCAAGCGTATGGTATCATTGATGGTAATGATAGTTCGTCGCACTTGCGACAACCCTGGTAGTTCTTGTGATGAACTATCAATATTATCGATGAACCAATTTGCTGCAAGAGAAACAACCTTGGTATTTCTTGCGAAAAAGTGTTCGTCGCAAGAGAGACAAACAATCGATAATTGCGATGAAGTGTTTGTCGCAAGAGAGACAAACGGTCGATAATTGTGACAAAGTTGTTCATCGCTCTTGCGACGAACGATCAATAGTTGCAAAGAACTATTCATACTATCAATGATCCTCTTCGTTGCAAGAGAGACAAAATATATCTATTTAAAAAAAAAATATTAAATATTAACATAGAGGCGCTAAACCATGTTCTCCTCATATGCTCGAAGGACCTATGCCCTCTCTTCGTATGACTGAGAGTTATGACCTCGGCTCTATTCCTTGTTTCTAATTGACAGTTTAGCTTGAATCGAGGTGGATATCTATGATTAGGGATGACTGCGGAGTCCCAAATAGCACGATGTTTATCTCTTTTTTTGAGTTCATGATGGAAACTGCTCATTGGTAGTGGAATTGATGCCAACTGTTGATTTATTGGCAGGTTACGATAGATGATCAATGTGGATTTTGGAACTGAAACTTGTGTGAATGTTAACTCAACCTTTGAATCCTGTAATGGCTCCCCGTCGTCGATTTTCCTTCATTGAGATCTGAGGGTTTTTCCCCTTTCCTCACGATCGGACGATGTGCAGAGTTCCAAGCCAAAGGATGAACAATCAATGTTCATTCCTTTCGATCCTTACACGATTGAGATCTAATGGCTATCATCCATTAATGGAGTGATCGAATGACTGGTGTAGCTTTTCTCATGATCACGCTAACCTTTTTACTCCATATTTCAGTTAGGATCATCGATCCTTCTAGTGATTGATGGTCACTGGAATAACATTCCTAATATCATATAGAATACAGGATTATATCGGGTCTCCTCTCTAGGATTCTCCTTCTCGCTCTGCAACACGAACCCTACACCTGCAATTACACGATCTCAACTATATGCAGAGACATGCACTTAACTATCACAGAGGTATATAGTACACAAATAAACAGATAGAGGCTTTTCAATGATACTCAAACAGAGTATTTGTTTCTCATTCATATAAAATTATTGTACATGCAACTACATAGGTTCAAAGGCCTTTCCTTGCATGTGTTAAATCAACATGTAATGATCCTCATACAATTGGCCCTCTCGATCTTTGGCCAAATTATTTTTTTGATCACTCTGTTGGCCTGATTAATTTTAAGTTAACCACTTTCCCATCTCTGGCCTAATTAACATTCAGTTGGCCACCCCTTTGCCTCTAAGGCTTACAATAACATACAAAGGGATTCTGAATTTTTTTTGGCTCAGATCCAACAAATCCTCAACAGATTCCTAAGGATCCTCTCTGATCCACTTCTCACTCAACTAAATCCCTATTCTATGATCTCCTAATCCCTAATATCCTCATGAGATCTTCACAAGCCTAATATCTCTCATGTTCTCACACATTCGAGAATATTTACAATAAAAACCTCACACATATATCTCTTACTCAAACTACTCAAAACATACATAATTTCCCATTAAGAAACCAAATCCCTTAGCAAACATAAGATCCCTTAAGTCAATCAAATATACAATGATTTTTGGAGAAGAATTCCCCTGCATCAGTCGATCTCTGATTATTTTATGGATCAAGCCCCCTTTATATAACCCAAACAAAAAATTTGCCATTCTACATAGATTCTCAGTAATTTCTACCAAGTCTCTCCCAAGTTTTTGTTGAGTTCAATTCAAACTCTAACTCTCCATCCTCGCTGATTTTTGTGATATTGGTTTTATTCATGTGTGCATCTAGTTATACTAGTGGATATATCTCAACTTTCTCTATATGTTCTCTTCGTGTCATTCTAAAGTTTGTACTTAAAAGACTGTAATTATTGTAGCCTGCTATGGTGATCTAAATGACGTACAAATTAGAGCATAAGTGAACATCTTGTATTTGTAAAATATCACTGTAACTCCTTGGAAATGAGGCAATTGTAAGAACTCATGTTGTCGTATGTTCAATGTTGCTAGTTATGTATAACGATAAAAAACAATGGAATTGAATGGCTATAAGTAATGCTTACATATAAACTGTCATTAACTATTTTCTCTTCAAACAAAATTGAGACATCATATATGTTATCACCAAGACAAAAAAATTATAAGACACTCCTTGAATTTGGACATGTGTGAGTAGTTTTTCTAAATGAATTCTAAACATGCCCTTGATAATTGTAATGTCCCCAAGACCGAGCCCTGTTGTAAATATTGGTTATGAAATGGATTGTAAATATGTTTTATAGGCTGGTAAGCCAAGTTTATATAAGCTGGTGGGCTTATGTGAATGTTAGGCCAGAGAGCCTAAGGGTTGAAGGCCAAGAGCCTAATTTTGTACATGTATCAATGAAGAACATTAATAAAATATAAACACCGCTGTGTGCAGACTTACCACAATGAATGAGTGATGGGGGACTAAGCTTCCACAGAGTGGGAAAGGGATTAGGGGCTGGAAGCTGGGAAGAGGGGCTAGGTGTTGAGCCTAGGGGCTTAAGTCCTTGGGAATAATATTTTAATATTATTCCAAAAAGACATGTGAATAATATGTTTTTATCCTAAGTTCTTTTGGAATGACATGTGACTTCCAAATGGTGGGAGGAACACACGCTGATGGAAGGCATGCAGTTTCATGGGTGACAAGTGTCAACCCAAGCCCATGAAAATAAAACATCTGAGATGAGCCATGGTGGGGGTCCCTCCTCCATTCGACCCTCGACTGCGTGAGTGTGAACTATCAGACCTTTGCAGAGATACCCTGGTGCATCCTCTAAACCGGGAGAAATGCATGTGTTTGTTCTGAGATAGCCGATACGTCCTGTTGTGAACCATGGAGTCAGAATCAACCCCTACGTGGAAAAATCATCATGCATCCTTGAGAATACAGAGTGTGAGTCTATCCCGTGTTGCTAGATTGAGAAAATGGAAGTGTTTTGTCCCTGCTAAGCCTAGTTATGCTGTTGCACTTGGCTATAGCTTCCCTGGGGTGTTTGTGTCTAGATTCCTATTGACTGTGGTGGATGTGTAGTGTTTGACCCTGTGTGGCTTGTTGGCCAGTTTGTACAACAATCTCTTCAGGTGAAAGAGGTGGTTGAAGTTGGAAGAACAGGTTCTTGGGCCTGTGAGAGACTCTCTCCAGGTGAGAGAGTGCATAGAGGAAGGAGATAACTCCTGGAAGGAACCCTGTAGTTGCCACAGAGCTCAGATACTTCTAGTCCAGTCTGTTGTTGAAACCCAAGGCAAGGGAGGTTAGCAGTCGAAGGACTGTCTGGGTGACAGAGAAGGTGTATACTCCTAGGGTGGAATAGGCATGTGGGGAAGGAGAGTCTCTGGGTAGTGAGCATGAGTGGTTCCTGGGGAAAAATTCCTTCCTTGTGACTGTGTGTTTTCCCTGTAACCTCAGCCTAGCCTAGGATTCCTTGCCTTGGGGGTGGATATTAGTCCTAGCTCGGGGGTGACCCACTGCTAAGGTTGATGAGTAGTGTGGTCTAAGGCTGGGAGGTTCATGGAAGGCCTGCACCTGGTTGGTGGAATTACCACCGTTTCAAAGATAAGTACCAGATGATGTTTTAATTACTTTTCTATATGTCTGTGTATTTATATTTATCATGTATTCTATTGTGCAAATGAATTAATGTTAAGTCATTGATTACTTATAATAGTAGTAATTCTTATGGTTACTCTGAGTTTAAATGTGTTTCATTTTTTTAAATTCATGTCTTATATATAGAATTAAGTATGAGATTGTTATTCCATGAAGTAGCGCCTGCCCTAAGTGGAAGGGGGCATTACAGTTTGGTATCAGAGCCAAGGTTTCGATGTTGAGCCTAGATGGGCCAGTTGAGTGGTCTTTGGACCGAGGGTTTGAGGAGAAATTGTGTCTGGAGGACCAATTTTAGATCTTTGGATGCTCCTGAGTGTCAAGGAGTTACTTGACTGTATTGCAAAGCTCATGAGGTGTAGCGGTGTTATGAAACCACAAACGGGGTGGCATCTGGCCATAGGGAGAGAGGAATCCACACCAGAAGTGTTGGAGCTGTAAGATCTGTTCAGGGAAAAAGAGAACCCTCGTGACCATCAAATCTAGAAAACGTGCGCAAGGTTTAAAAACCCTTTCAAGTTGCACAGGAGTGTGGAAATCGCGATACACAAAATCATGAATTCGTCGGGACTATCCATCGGAGGGACACGTGGCTCCCGGACAACATTTTGACACCTGATAAACCAAAGGGGAAGAACCCTGTTTTCGCAAGTCGTGAAATAGCGAAACCCAAATTTCCGAAACAAACTACACCGTAGATCGTAAGAGAGGAACTTGACCGTTGGATCAAGTGGAAGAATAGACAGTAATTTCATGATTTTGGCAAATGGAAGTTCGATATGCGTGGATGCACGAAATCCCGATACCCGAAACCCTGAAACGTTGAAAAGATCTGCGCCGTAGGTCTGAGAGAGGTCTAACCGTTGGATTTCCTTGGAATGGACATGGACACATGGGTGTGTACCATGTGCCAGTGAGTCGAGAAGACAAGCGAGAATGGTGGGACCCAATGATGTCATCGAAGGTGATGTGGACCCTCTTGAACGTACCATTTTCCACCATGGTTAAGGGCGACAACTGTGTTGTGGGCCCGGAGAGTAAAGTAAATCAGAATTTTGGAATTCGGGAGTTGTAGTGACATGGGGTTGGAGTCATTGCATCGTGAACTCATGGGTACCGAAGCCCCAAAAACCCAAAGTGCCGAGTCCCGAAATCCCTACCGGGGTTGGCGACAGCTGTGCTGTGGGCCCGGGGGAAGAGAGGTTGGAAGTTTGTGAGTCGGGAGTTGGAGAGGGAAGCGAGTGCAAGAACCTCCGGGGAACAAAAACCCCGAAACAAAAAACATCGAAGTTCTGAAATCCCGAAATTTTCCAAGGACTTAAGAACTGTCGAGGATATAACTGTTGAATCCTCGTGGACAAAGAAAACCCCAAAAAACCGGAGTTCTGAAGTCCCAAAAATTTGCAGAGCCAAGAAGGGCTCAAAAAACTTAGTGAATTTGAAACGTTTTCTTATTCACGTTGGTTAATGAATGTTGTAGTTTTTATTATGGGATAAGGCCTGAAAAACTTCTGTTGATTGCACGTTGTGTGTGTAGAGTTCAACAAGTGTCAGGACAGCCGAGTATAGAAATGGAAGAGGTGAAAATTGCCTCTGAAACAGAGGACGAAAGGGTAGGAAGGGATGTCAACTTGGGAATCGAAGGATCAAACTCTAATGGGAATGGAAGAGAATTGGATAAGGAAGGACATATAATGAAAATCATTGAAGGATTGTAGAGAGATGCCCAGGCTCACCGAGATGATAGCCGAAATCTCATGAAAGTTAGGGATAGGCAGGGTGAATTCAACTTAAAAATGTTGAAGAGCCTGGAAAGAATAGAAAGGAAATTAGAGAAGGGGAGTGACTCAAGCAAGACAGAGATTCGCAGAACCCCTGAGAGGAAAAGAAGATCGAGGAGTGGTAGCAGACATCATTGTCGCTCCCTAAAGCATTCCAGTAGGGAAGCATGCATTAGTTCAAGCCCGTCCCCTACCAGAAAACATCGAAGATCTGGAGTGGATGAATTGAAGGGAGAGATGAACAAGATCAAGCCTCCAATGTTCGATGCAGAACATAAGAGGGAGGAAGATGTCGAAACCTGGTTTCTTGGCATGAGGAAATATTTCCAACTGCAGAATTATTCTGCTCATGTAGAAGGAATAATTGTGATGTATCAATTGAAAGGAAAAACATCCATGTGGTGGGATCAGTTTGTGCAGGTGCAACACATCAGAGAGAAAGATATCACACGGAAGGAGTTCAAGGGATATTTCAAGAAGAAATACTTGACTAAAAGATACTATTACAGAAAGATGAAGGAGTTCTTCGAACTCAAGCTAGGCAGCATGACCATTGATGAATATGGATGAAGTTTCTTGGAACTACTGAAGTATGTACCATTCATCAAAGATGAGGCTGTCAAGATTCAGAGGTATCTGAGTGGATTGCCACCTATCATTGGTGACAAGATTCAGTATGATGATCCCAAGACTATGGAAGAAACAATAAGAAGGGAAAAATGCTTGTATGAACAACAAAGAGAAAGGCCTACTTTTCAGAAGGCTTGGGATGATCAGAAGAAGTTCAGGAAAGAGCAGAGGCTGAAGGGAAATAAGCCTCCCCTTTTCAGAAACAGTTCTCAGGGACATCCATCTTTTAGAGAGCCCAGGAAGGCTGAAGTGGGTGAACAAATGCCCAGACTGCCACCTATGGAGTGTTGGGGCTGTAAAGGAAACCATAGGTACCAAGACTACCCCCACAGAAAAGATAAAGCGAGAATTGTCCACAATGTTCAGCAAGCTGAAATAGTGGAGGATATAGGCAGCGGAATGCCAAGGATCTATGCAGCCCTAGACAACAAGCAAGTTGAATTTCAATCACACATGATTGAAGTGCAAGGTATGATTAACAACCGACCATTTATTATTTTAATCGATTTAGGGGCTAGACATAGTTATGTAGATCCTAGGGTGGTGGAAAGTTTGCATTTATCAAGATGCAAACATGAAAAGTCTTGGTTAGTGCAGTTGGCTACAGGAACCAAGAGGAAAGTCGCTGAGTTGGTGAAGTCTCGTCCTATGGACATGAAAGGACTGAGCACAAAGGCTGAATTGAATATTCTACCTTTAGGATCCTATGACTGTTTAATTGGAATGGACTGGTTGGACCAACACCATGCCCTCCTGGACTATCGTAACAAGCGGTTTACATGTTTGGATGAGGAGGGGAATCAAAAAACGGTCCAAGGGATTCTTAGAGCTGTGGTTGTTAGATAAATCTCAGCCATGCAGCTGAAGAAGTGCTATAGAAAAGGCTGTTAATTATTTGCAGCCCGTGTGGAGGAAGCATCCAGAGATGAAGTCTCAAATTGGAGACCATGAGGTACTCACATAGTTCAAGGACGTATTTTAGGAGGTACCTGGACTACCTCTGAAAAGAGACATTGTTTTTTCTATAAATTTGATGCCTGGAGCAGCCCCAGTGTCAAAATATCCTTATAGAATGAGTACGCCAGAGCTGAAAGAGTTGCAATTGTAGCTTGAAGAGATTCTAAAGAAGGGGTACATTCGCCCCAGTGTGTCACCGTGGGGTGCCCCGATCTTGTTCGTGAAGAAGAAGGATGGGACATTGAGGTTGTGCATTGATTTCTGGCAGTTGAACAAGGTAACTGTCAAGAACAAGTATCCTCTGCCAAGGATCTATGATCTTTTCGATTAGTTGAAGGGTGTGAAAATATTTTCGAAGATAGATCTCAGATCAGAATATCACCAGGTAAGAATAAAGGATGAGGACATCAGCAAGACCGCCTTTAGAACAAGGTACGGTCATTATGAGTTCACAGTGGTGTTGTTTGGACTGCCAAATGCACCTATTGTTTTTATGTGCTTGATGAATGGTGTATTCAAGGACTATTTAGACAAGTTTGTCATAGTCTTCCTGGATGACATGTTGGTGTATTCCAAGTCAGAGGAAGAGCATGAACAACACCTAAGACTGGTGCTGCAAGTGTTGAGAGGACACCAACTGTATGCCAAATTGAGCAAATGCTCATTTTACCAAAGGCAGATCCATTACTTGGGGCACATTATTTCAAAAGAAGGGATCGCTGTGGATCCTAAAAAGGTTGAGTCCATCCAAGAATGGTCAACGCCAAGGAATGTGGTGGAAGTCAGATCCTTTATGGGTCTAGCGGGCTATTATAGAAGATTTATAGCAGGGTTCTCAAAGATAGCTCACCCTATCACTTCCTTGCAAAGGAAGGAGAAAAAGTTTCAGTGGAATGAAGAATGTGAGAAGAGTTTCCAACGATTGAAGCAGTTGTTAACCAACGCTCCAATCTTGAGGATTGAAAATCCAAATATGGATTTCGTGGTGTGTACAGATACATGTAAGGAAGGGTTGGGAGGATTTCTCAGCCAAGATGCATTTGCAATCTATTATGAGTCCAAGAAGTTGAAAGAGCATGAAAATAATTATGCCACTCACGATTTGGAGCTAGCAGCAATCGCCCATGCTCTGAGGAAATGGAGACATTACCTCATGGGAAGGAGATTCAAATTGAGAACAGACCACAACAGTCTGAAATATTTGTTTGATCAACCGATTTTAAATGCTAGACAAAGCAGGCGGCTAGAATTTTTATGTGAATACGACTTTGATATCAAGCATATCAAAGGGAAGGAAAACAAAGTGGCCGATGCACTCAACAGAAAGGTGCATGAATTACATGCTACAACCATCAGCATGTACAAGAATGATATTAAGGATAGAATTTTGGAAGCTGCAAATGCAGATTTGCAGTACAGAGACTTGGTAGAAAAGATACAACAGAGTGAGAGACCACAAAAAGAGGAAAATTACACCTTGGAAGCTGATGGAATGCTTCTGTACAAAGATAGAGTGTATATACCCAATGTCCAGGAATTGAAACTTGCGATTCTAAAAGAAATGCATAACGTGACTTATGCTGAACACCCTGGATATCAGAAGACTGTGGTAGCAGTCAAAAGCCATTACTTTTGGCCGGGTATATAGAGAGAGATCACTAAATACATCGCCAGATGTATGGAATGCCAAAAAGTTAAGGCTGAGCATAGGCACCCAACAGGGTTGCTACAACCTTTGCCCATTCCTGAATGGAAGTGGGAAGTGGTGACCATGGATTTTATTATAGGATTGCCCAGAGCGAGCAAGTAGCATGATTCGATCATGGTTGTGGTGGACAAGCTTACAAAAGCTACCCATTTTATTCCAATGAAAACCACTCACAAAGCAATAGATGTTGCTGATATCTTCTTAAAATAAGTGCTAGGCTTGCACGGAATTCCTAAAACAATTGTGTCCGATAGAGACCCGGAATTCACCTTGAATTTCTGGAAAGGATTGTTCAAAGTATTCAGAATGAATTTGAACTTTAGTACATCTTGTCATCCTGAGTTTGATGGACAGATAGAGAGGGTAAACAGAGTAATAGAGGACATGCTGAGAATGTATGTGATGGACAAACCATCAAGATGGGAAGACTACTTTCATTTGGTAGAATTCGCCTACAATAATGGGTATCATGCATCATTAAAGATGAGCCCATTTGAATCACTTTATGGGAGAAAGTGCAACGCTCCAGTGAGTTGGGATAATCCAGCTGATAGAGCGGTAGTTGGGCCAGAGTTGCTTAAGGAAATGGAGGACCAAATGATAAAAATTAAACAGAATTTAAAAACTGCCCAAGCTAGGCAGAAAAGTTATGCTGATAAGAACAAAACCCATCGAGAATTCAAAGTGGGTGATCATGTTTTCCTGAAAGTGAAAACTAACAGGAGTTCCCTAAAGCTGGGAAGTTGCGCCAAGTTGGCAGCAAGATTTTGTGGGTCATTTGAAATCCTGGAAAGGATTGGGCCAGTTGCATACATGCTTGCATTACCTGCATCTATGACTATACATAATGTGTTTCATGTTTCATTGCTTAAGAAATATATCCCTGATGATAATCATGTTATTGACTGGAATGTGGTTCAGGTGGAACCAGAAGGTGTCTTGCAAGTGCATCCTGTGTGCATATTGGACAGGAGAAACAAATAGCTCCGGAATCGAGTTATAGGGATTGTAAAGGTCCAGTGGACCTGGTACGGTCCTGAGGATGCAACATGGGAGCATGAAGATGTTATGCGGGCAGAGTACCCACATCTTTTTGAAAATTTTGAAAAGCTTGCAGATGCTATGTAAAGTTGCACTGAGGACAGTGCAGAAATAAGGGGAGGGGGATTGTAATGTCCCCAAGGCCGAGCCCTGTTGTAAATCTTGGTTATGAAATTGATTGTAAATAAGTTTTATAGGCTGGTGAGCCAAGTTTATATAAGCTAGTGGGATTATGTGAATGTTAGGCTAGAGAGCCTAAGGGTTGAAGGCCAAGAGCCTGATTTTGTACATGTATCAATGCAAAACATTAATAAAATATAAACACCGCCGCGTGTAGACCGACCACGATGAATGAGTGATGGGGGACTAAGATTCCACATAGTGGGCAAGGGATTAGGGGCTGGAATGTGGGAAGAGGGGCTAAGTGTTGAGCCTAGGGGCTTAAGTCCTTGGGAATAATATTTTAATATTATTCCAAAAAGACATGTGAATAATATGTTTTTATCCTAAGTTCTTTTGGAATGACATGTGACTTCCAAATGGTGGGAGGAACGCACGCTAATGGAAGGCATGCAGTTTCATGGGTGACAAGTGTCAACCCAAGCCCATGCAAATAAAATGGTTGAGATGAGCCATGGTGGCGGTCCCCCCCTCCATTCAACCCTCGACTGCCTGAGTGTGAACCGTCGGACCTCTACAGAGATACCTTGGTGCATCCTTTGAACCGAGAGAAAGGCTTGTGTTTGTTCTGAGATAGCCGGTACGGCCTATTGTGAACCATGGAGTCAGAATCAACCCTTGCATGGACAACTCATCATGCATCCCTGAGAATATAGAGTTTGATTCTATCCCGTGTTGCCAGATTGAGAAAACGGAAGTGTTTTGTCCCTGCTAAGCCTGGTTATGCTGTTGCACCTGTCTGTAGCTGCCATGGGGTGTTCGTGTCTAGATTCCCATTGATTGTGGTGGACGTGTAGTGTTTGAACCTATATGGCTTGTTGGCCAGTTTGTACAACACTCTCTCCAGGTGAGAGAGGTGGTTGAATTTAGAAGAACAGGTTGCTAGGCCTGTGAGCGACTCTCGCCAGGTGAGAGAGTGTGCAGAGGAAGGAGAGAATTCCTGGAAGGAACCCTGTAGCTGCCACAGAGCTCGGAGACTTCCGGTTTGGTCTATTGTTGAAACCCAAGGCAAGGGAGGTTAGCAGCCGAAGGACTGTCTAGGTGAAAGAGAAGGTGTATACTCCTAGGGTGGAACAGGCATGCGAGGAAGGAGAGTCTGTGGGTAGTGAGTATGAGTGGTTCCTGGGAAAAAATTCCTTCCTTTTGACTGTGTGTTTTCCATGTAACCTTAGCCTAGCCTAGGATTCCTTGCCTTGGGGGTGGAGCTTAGTCCCAGCTTAGGGGCAACCCACTGCTGAGTTTGATGAGCAGTGTGGTCTAAGGCTGGGAGGTTCATGGAAGGCCTGCACCTGGTTGGTGGAATTACCATCGTTTCAAAGATAAGTACCAGATGATGTTTTAATTACTTTTCTGCATGTCTGTGTATTTATATTTATCATGTATTCTGCTATGCAAATGAATTAATGTTAAGTCATTGATTATTTATAATAGTAGTATTTCTTATGGTTACTCTTAGTTTAAATGTGTTTCATTTGCTTAATGGCATGTCTTATATATAGAATTAAGTATGAGATTGTTATTCCACGAAGTAGCACCTACCTTGAGTGGAAGGGGGCTTTACAATAATGATTATTGAAATTCAATCACAGACATCCCAAGCTCCACATAGTAAAAAAAATAGCACAAAACAAAATTGTCTATGCATATGCCAATGCACATTAAAAACACATTATGTAAACAGTAATAGTACATATTCCATAATCAATCACAATTGATATACTAGTACTCTAAGCTAATACAATGGAGTTACTAGTATATATTCCATGTGCTTCTCGTATTCCTTACCAGTCATCGAGCTATCATGTTATTCTACTCGAAAGTGCTATCTATATCTCATTCATTTCAAATACTCTATTGAACAATTATGGTTATGCTTATACTATGATATCCAGGGGATTACTTATTCACAACCACAAAAAATGAAGTTGAAGTATTAGATTAGCTGTGTGAATCATATGATATGATGAACTAAAGAGAATCATATATGCTACATAATTGGGTGTGGTTCATTAGATAGAATGACTAGCTCCATAGTGGCCCACAACTGATGGTATTGTAAAAATAAATAAATAAAAGGAACTTAAGAAGTCATAAAAAGAAGAAAAAAGACAAGACATACCTGATCTTTGATATTCTAATGTGTAGCATTGCATTGATACAACATCTAGAGCATCCAAAAATGTGCGAACTGCATATAGTAGTAAATAAAAACATAATTATATTTAGTTTTTAGTCAAAACCAAAAAATACTTTTAAGACATGTCAATAAATCCTAATAGAAATTTAAATTGACAAGATTGCAAATAGTAAACACCATTGATATTCTTTTTTGTAAAATCCATATGAGAGAAGATTAAATAGTGACACACACAAACACATATCAGATGCGACGAACTGAATAAGCTCCTCTTAGTTTCAATAATAATTTATTGGAGCCGTCTGATCTTGGAGCAAACCTCCCTCGATTTGAAGGAGCAATAACGAAGTCAACATTGACTATATTGTTGCTTTGTTGGATCGAGAGAGGTTTTCTCCAAGAATAAATGGGTCCAATAATTTTTTCTCTACTGAACATGGCCAATCACATGAAGGTGGAAGCTCCTAGGGCCCCTCCCCCCCCTCACATCACTCTCAATTCCCCAATACCCAATCTATATTCTACTAAAAAATATGCATTAAAAATATTCAAAATTGATAAAAAGTGATTGCAAAGCTATAAATGAGGTTTATCATTTAAAGGTATATGTCATAAAAAGGAATTTTTATAAATGAGATTTATCATTCAAAATATGTTACAAATATACTAGCTATATAATGTACATCTATATGTCTTATAAAATTATTATACATCGTCAATTTATTTTAGTCTTCTTTTGTGTTTTCTAGTTCTTAAGTAATTCATCCATGTTCATGTCTTTGTTTACTGGGTGCTCTTCAGCAGTTGATGTTGCTTTAGTCCTTTCATGCCTGGTCTTGTACCCACGATGTGGAGGCTGCTGTGAGTGTTAGGGTCCTAACCCACACATAGGTAGAACAATATATTCGGATGTAATAAAGGTCAATATTAATAAGACCTTGCAATAAAATAGAATAAGTCAGATGTAAGAAGACCTAATAGAAGTTTCCGCTTCTAGAAGGATCTTCCTTTAGATGCTTCTTTTGATAGACATATTTAGTATAAATAGGAGTCGAGGGTATGAGAACCCTAGCTTGGATATTATTGTAATAGAGATCTGCTCAACTGGAGTTTGCCCCCTCGAAGAGGCCCGTGAACATTGCTTTCAGAATCAAAGTGCTATTTCTGTTGTTATTCTTATAGCATTTCAGTGCTATTGTGGTGAATGTTCTGGTTATATTGCTATTATTATGCCGTTTCTAGCATTTTATTTCTGTTCTGGATACTTTTTATATCTGGTATATTACAAGTGGTATCAGAGCACTTTCCTCGGCAGAAAGTGTGGGTTAATTTTTTTTCCAGGGTAGAGACGTATTCCGACGTCTTTAAGCCACAAAGATCTGTCGTTACAAGCATAAACAGAACAGTTGAGGGATTCATACACGTAGGAAATACAAGTGGTACTTAAGCGCACATCTTTTGGCCACCCTTGTAACCCCTGTTGGTACCCCTTCGAGTGGTAGCGCATCAGACAACACTTGTGTATGAATCAACCTAGATTACCTGAAGCCCTCTTTAGATAAACCGATCGGTCGCTTGACTGCTATAGTGTCATCAAGAACAACACTCAGGAAGATACTCTCTAGTACCTAGGTAGTCGGGTAGTACGACTAAGGGTACGGTCTATCCTCCTTAGTTAGTGTCTTGAGATATTGAGCCGTGTACTACTGTTGGACCCCGAACATATATCAGAGAGCTATAACACAGGGAAAACCCTTGTCTGTAGAACCCTTAAATACCTAACCCTTGGGGACAGAAACATAAACAAATTAAAACAAACAAGATCTATTGTCGTGCAACTATGTTTGGGTTGCCAAGTAAATACACATTTCTTTCTGGTTGAGCATTTGGGCATTTCCTCTCTGCAATATTCTTCAGACCGGAGTATAACTCTGCAAGTGTAAAAAAAAAAAAAGTCTGGAAATTTTTTTACCATTATTTGAGACCTATTCCATTGGATTCATCTTTTCTTCCTTATCACATTCATCGATATCATTTTTTGGAAAAAAATTTGACCTCGCCAGCCCCTTTTTAGTTTCCCTTATCCTCATGGCCCATACCCGTAGCCAAGACTTGGAAGCTCACTTCAACACCTTGCAATGTGGTCTCATCAAGACCCAACAAGAAGTGAAACAACTCAGTGCCAATGTTGTCGCCATCAATACAACCATGCAGTCCTCAATGGAGGAAATCCAAAAAGACCTCACCACCCAGCTTGAATCTGTCTTTTCAACACTCTACACCAAACTGCATATCCCTACAGATAACCCTTCCTCTTCCTCACCTCCACATACTGAAGGTGACCATTCCTCTCATTCCCATAACTTTCAGAGCCATCACTTTCAACGTGACCTACGCCTTCTGTGGGTGGATGTGACCAAATTTGATGGCTCGGACCCCATTGGTTGGGTAACCCAAGTGGAACATTATTTCTCTTTATACGACATTACAAATTACTTGGCCAAACTCCGATATGGTGTTCTCCTTCTAGATCAAGAATGTTGGCAATGGTGGCAATGGAGAAAAACTTCTCGTCAAGGGTATATTGCTTGGACACACTTTGTGGTAGAGATTTATGAATGTTTTGATACTGACACCAACCATTTGCGATGTTTGACAAAGTTGAAACATTCAGGAACAATGAAAGGCTTTATAGATGCCTTTGAGCACCTGGATTTTCGGTCAGAGGGCGTGTTTGATACTTTTTTCCAAGAATGTTTTATCAGTGGCCTCAAGGATTCGATTCGGGCCCATGTCCTCATGGCTTGGCCTCAGAGTTGGGTGGAGGCTACTAAAAGAGCTAAAGAAGCACAATAGGTTGTATCTTCTCAAAACCGGAAACCCTCCTTTATCCCTCACCCTAAACCAATAAATGTCACTACTCCCTCCGCTCCACTAAAGATCAAAAAATTGACCAAGGATGAAATGGTTGAACGCCAACTCAAATGCCTTTGTTATAATTTTGATGACAAATATTTCCCGGGCCATAAGTGCAAGGAACAAAAGCTGTTTATGGCCATCTCCAAGGATATTTCGGAAGATGATATTGAAACTCTCCTTGTTTCTGAGTCACCTGAAACCCCCAACATAACCCCTTCCTTAGACTCTCCCAAAGTAGAACCAGTCATTTCCCTCAATTCCCTCACCAGCTTATCCACTCCCCAAACCCTCAAGCTAATCGGTTACATCAAGCATCAAAAGGTCATCATTCTGGTTGATAGTGGAAGCACCCATAATTTTATTCATTGCCGCATTGCCCAAGAAACTCATTGCTACATCCATGCTGTCAATAATTTCCAAATCATGATTTCCAATGGTGGCTCCATGAAATGTGGAGGGCGTTGTGAAAATGTGCATCTCCAAATTGGTGACTACCACCTGAAATCTCATATGTTTTCTATTGACATGGGAGGTTGTGACATTGTGCTAGGTGCAGACTGGCTAATGACTTTGGGTCCCATTCTCATGGATTTTAAGGAATTAACCATGAAATTTTCCCAGGAGGGTCACCAATATAAGTTCCAAGGCATCACCGTTGGTTCGCCTGAGACCACTAGTTCCCATCGCATGGAAAAGCTGCTCAAAAAGGGTCATTCTGGTGTTATTTCTCAACTCCATGCCATACAAGAAACATAAACACCCTTGGTGCCGCAAGACCTCCAAGCCATCCTTTATAAACATCAAGTGGTCTTTTCCACTCCCTAGGGACTCCCTCCTTCACGTGGTGTTCATGATCATTCCATTCCCCTTGTACCCGACAGCCTTCCTCCCAATATTTGTTCATATCGTCACCCCTTTTCCCAAAAAAATGAAAATGAGAAAATGGTCTAGGAACTCCTTAATGCAGGCGTTATCCGCACTAGTACGAGCCCCTACTCTTCTCCTGTGGCCATGGTCCCGAAGAAAGAAGGTTCTTGGCGAATGTGTCCTAACTTTCGTGCCCTCAACAAACTTACCATTAAAGACAAATTTCCCATTCTTGTCATTGATGACCTCCTGGATGAACTGAGTGGTGCCCAATTCTTTACTAAACTTGATCTTCGTTCAGGCTACCACTAGATACGTATGAAAGAGGCAGACATTCCCAAGACTACCTTTAGAACTCATGAGGGACACTATGAGTTTTTGGTCATGCCCTTTGGCTTGTGTAATGCCCCCTCCACCTTCCAAAGCCTCGTGAATAATGTCTTCCATCTTTTTCTCCGTCATTTTGTCTTAGTTTTCTTTGATTATATACTCATCTATAGCAAGACTTGGACAAAACATATTGCTCATGTGGATCAAGTTCTCCATCTACTTTCTCAGCACCAAATTTTCCTGAAACAGTCTAAATGTTCTTTTGGCGCCTTAGAAGTAGAGTACTTGGGTCATCTGGTTGGCAAAGACGGTGTCAGGGTGAATCCTAAAAAGATTGAAGCTATGCAAGACTGGCCTCACCCAAAGACTCTCAAAAGCTTGCGTGGATTTTTGGGCTTAATAGGTTATTATCGCAAGTTTGTTAAGAATTACGGAAAGAATGCAGCACCTCTCATTGCTCTCCTAAAAAGGAATTCTTTCACTTGGACTCTAGCTGCTTCTCAAGCTTTTCAAACCTTGAAGATGGCCATGTGCATCACTCCAATCCTGGCCCTTCCTGATTTCACAAAGACCTTTGTCTTGGAATGTGATACTTCAGGGAAAGGAATTGGTGCTATCCTTATGCAAGAGGGTCGGCCTTTGGCCTTTACTAGCAAGCAACTATCTGAAATAAATCTGGGCAAATCTATCTATGAAAAGGAAATGTTGGCTATTCTGCATGCTGTTGATTTGTGACGTCCTTATCTATTGGGGCAACACTTCCAAATTAAGACAGACCATCAAAGGCTCAAGTATTTTTTGGAACAAAGCATTTCCTCTTCGGAGAAACAAAAATGGGTAACCAAGCTATTTGGCTATGATTATGAGATCATTTACAAGAAAGGCAAAGAAAATGTGGTTGCGGATGCACTTTCCCACAAATATGAAGATGAAGGATCCATTTTTTCTCTTTCCTTCATTGTACCAGATTGGCTCCAAGATATTCGTCGGGAATGGCTACAAGATCCCAAAATTTTGTAGCTGATCCAACAATTGCAGTCCAGTGCTCCAACTCCCCCAGGGTACTCTTGGCTCCATGATGAGCTTCGATACAAAGTCCATGCACAATATATGAGAAATAATAAAATTTTACATTAAATCATCACCATTAACCAATCATCACATAGAACCTGATAATGCTTTCTGAGACTTCTTCAATTCTTGGAGTACTCTGATCCTGTAGATAATATTACTCAATGTATTCTCTGAAAATTCTCCAATTTTCACTCCTTGAATCCTCCCGAAAAAGAGGTTATAGAAAGAATGGTAGACTTTATTCAATTTTGGTCTATTCAGAAGATCCAACGTGTACATCATGCCCCACGCTCAATATTTAACATCTGATTCTAAAACTCTCACACAAGAAACTACAGTCCGTACTCTTTCCAATGGAAGTGGTCCCACATCATTTGGATTCTATATGAAGCAATTATAACTGTTTTACCTGGAACACCTGTTTATGGACTAGCTCCAGGACTGGTCACAAACCCTATCTTCCACAGAGTGTATCTCCATAATTATAGTGAATCAAGAGCTAAATTTTTTACCAGAGGTACTTTGATCACATATTTTGCTGACATTGAGGAGATTATGCTTCAGATATTCAACCAATAGGACTTTTCTTGCTTTTACATTTTCACTTTCAAGATTTACAGTTCCTTTTCCAATTATTTTGGTAGATGAGTCATCTCCAAATGCAACATTTCCACCTCTTTTCTTCAAGATGACAAATTTGCTTTGATCTCCGATCATATGAGATGAGCACCCACTGTCTATGAACCATTCATCTTCTTCTTTGCATTCTTTAGTGACCAGTGCTATTCAACAATTTTCATTTTGTGGAATTTCTTTCCTTTTCCATGTTGTAGTTGGTATGCAGACATTTGACATATGATTATCTTCTTTCATCTCTCTGCAATATTGTGCTTTGTGACCAAGATTATTGCACTTGTAACATACAATATTTTCATCCATTAATGGGTCAAATGGATTATAATTTCTGTTGACAGGTCTATGAACATTTCCATACCTACTATTTTCATCATTCATGTAACTTGCATAGTTATTCCTTTCATTGATTCTACAATTGATTGCCCTGTGTCCAAAATTTTCACAAGTATAACAATGTCCAAGAAAGAAATTTTGATACCTGGGCATAAGTGATATTCTTTGTGTTGTGGTCCATCTGGGTTCACGATCTATTCTTCTGTAGTTCCCTTCATAATGATTGATTTCATACCTAATGGGAGAGGATCTTCTTGATGTCTCATTCCTTCTGAATTCTAGTTTTCTATCTTGTTGTTCAACTTGTTCTGGAGTGTTGGTTTCATCATTTTCAACTTCCTT
>JZKD02S1358258.1:106593-121648 GCA_000966675.3 Picea glauca
TTTAAGTGGGGTAAAAGGAGGTTTCCCCCTTGAAGAGGATTATTATCTGAAATTATCTCTTTTTCAAGGCGTTGAGTACTTTTCCTGAGGTTTTTATATGCTATATTGATGTTTGATTCTTAACACAGTCCTTCGATCACTCAACCTTAGCTTGATAAATTCTAAGGTCTCGGCCAGCCTGCACACACCTTGCATGGCTTCTGTGCTTGTCTTGCACTTCTACTGGAATGAGAACAATGATATCCCCCTTGAGCTTTCAGAGATAAACTCTGAACCCTATCAACGCACACCTTACGGACACTTCCACTGCACTCCTTGCAAGAACTTCTCTCACTCAGGAAGAGAAACAATTGAAACTCATTCTCTTACTTTCTCAGACTTCAAACACTTAACATGAAATCATACATACATAGCATAACAAAAAATGCACAAAAAAAAGAGTAAAGCAACCATAAGCATAACATTCAACATGTATACACAGAAAGCATTATAACACCATGAGTCTGAATCAAAGCTTCATATATTAAATTCAAAACTTCTGTACATGGGTTCTTCTCTACAACTCTCTACTTCTTCTCTATTCTAATGTGCTCGCTCATACAATCTCTGACTGATACAAAGATACAAAGAATGAGGGTGTCTATAGTCGTTTTCCCTCCAACTCCTAAAACTGTCTAATCTAGAATTTTAAATCTACCTACTTTCATTAACTATGCATAAATGACTCTACATCCTACATATGAGAACAGATCACTCAAGATCTGTTTACAATATGGAAGTACTCCTCCGTAACTATTTCATTAATATCTGTGCATCCAAACTTTCCAAAAACATTTCAAAGCGATTTTGACATGTGCCAAAATGTGATAGCATTCATCCCAGCTGTCTTCCGCCTCCATGCTTTCTTGCTGCTGATGATGCTCCTTCATCATACTCCCTCGCTTAAAAATTTTCATGGACCCCTGTTCATGAGCTCTTGCATGGTTTGTCCATGCTTCTGAATTTCTGTTTCATTCTCCCAGCTGGCATCTTCAACTGGATGTCCCTTCCATTTGATCAAGTATTCAAAATATTCTTTTCTCCTGGTCCTCTTGCTGACTCTCTTGTCAAGTATACCTTCCATATGTGGCTTTTTAGCCACTGGAATTTGTTTAGTCCACTGAGGTTTTGCCTGTTCACTGTCTCCTCCTACTTCTTCAGCTTTGTAAGGGTAGAAATATGAGATGTTGAATATCGGTGAAATTCCAACCCCATCGGGTAATTCAATCTCATATGCGTTTGCCCCAAATTTCTTCAAGACCTTGCATGGTCCAATATTCTTCATCTTCAGTTTGTTATATGTTCCTCTTGGGAACCTTTCCTTTCTCATATATGCAAGAATCAGATTGCCAACTTCAAACTGAATTTCTTGCCTGTGTTGATCTACTCTGCACTTGTACTCTTGATTCAAATTCTGAAAACATTCCTTCACTTGGTTATGAAGTTCTTTCATCGCCTCTGCAAAATCCTCTGCACTAGCACTCCTGAATTCAGTTCGTTCCGAATCTTTCAATTCAAAAACTCCTCTTGGCTGCATTGCGTACACAATTTGGAATGGACTCTGCCCTGTGCTTCTATTGTGTGAATCATTATAAGCAAATTCCACCTGTGGCAGAATGTGATCCCACTGACTGTGGTGTTCAGTCACTAGGTTCCTTAGCAAATCTCCCAAGATTTTGTTTACAACTTTTGTTTTCCCATCCATCTGAGGATGATAAGATGAGATAAATGACAAATTTGTCCCCAACTTCTTCCATAAAGTCCTCCAGAAATGTCTAATGAACTTGGTGTCTCAATCTGAAACTATACTTCTTGGAAAGCCATGAAGTCTGATAACTTCCTTGAAAAACATGTTCGCAATATGAGTTGCGTCACTGGTTTTCTAGCATGGTATAAAATGTGCCATCTTTGAAAATATATCTACCACCACAAAGATTGAATCAAATCCTCTTTGTGTTCTTGGCAGCCCCAATATAAAATCTATGCTTACTGCATCCCATGGCCTCTCAGGTATGGGTAATGGCTGATACAACCCTGTATTCTTGTTTCTTCCTTTTGTGTGCTGACAAATTCTACATCTGTCTACAAATCTTTTGACATCTGTCCTCATCACTGGCCAAAAATATGAGCCATTTAATTTTGAGAACATTTTGAAATGACTGAAGTGTCTGACCAATCCTCCACTGTGTTTTTCTTTCAACGGATTCTCCCTCATGGAGCATTTTGGAATACATAATTGATTGCCTCTGAATAATAATCCATCCTGGATCATATATTCAGTCCATTGACTTCTATCCTTGAGAATTGGATTCTTATATGCCTCATACGCCTCTTTAAAATCTGGATCATCTCTGTACATGTCCTTGAGATTATCAAAACCCAATGTTTGGACTCTGAACTCCTGCATAAGCAAACATTTCCTGCTCAAAGCATCAACAACTTTGTTAGCAGTTCCAGAAATATGTTTAATTACAAAAGTAAAATTCGGCATGTATTCAACCCATTTAACATGTCTTTGGTTCAACTTCTCCTGTTGAGTTACGAATTGTAAGGCATGATTATCACTGTACAAAACAAACTCTTTGGGAACCAAATAGTGTCTCCACTTCTTCAGCGCTTGTATGACTGCATAAAATTCCTTGTCATATGTGGAGTACTTCACTTTCATTTCATTCAGTTTCTCACTGAAGTATGTGATTGGTCTATCATCTTGGCTTAAGACCGCTCCTATGGCAAATCCGATTGCTTCACATTTGACCTGAAACGTTTTACTGAAATCTGGCAACACCAGAATTGACTGTTCAATAATCCTCCTTTTCAATAGATTGAAACTTTTCTCTACTTCCTTTGTTCAGTGAAAATATTTATGTCTTTTCTTCACCATGTCCATTATCAGTGTGCTAATTCCACTGAAATTTCTGATAAATTTCCTGTAGAAACTAGCCAATCCATGAAAGCTTCTAACCTCAAATATACTCTTTGGCGATGGCCAATTCTTGATCACCTCCACTTTATCCAGATCCATTTTCAGCTTATCTGCAGAGATAACAAACCCCAAATAAATGAGCTCTGTCTTCATGAATGATGATTTCTTCATATTTATCAGCAACTTCTCTTGATGTAATCTCTTCATCACTGTAGCCAAATGCTTCAAATTCTCTGTTTCTGTTCCACTTAAAATCATTATATCGTCAATATATACGATGACGAATATTCCTATGAAATCCTTCAGGACTTCATTCATCAACCTCATGAAAGTACTAGGCACATTTGTTAAGCCAAATGGCATAACAAGCCATTCGTATAGCCCTTCATTTGTCTTGAATGCTGTCTTCCATTCATCACCTTCTCTCATTCGAATCTGATGATATCCGCTTTTCAAATCAATTTTTGAAAAACATTTTGCTCCACTCAAGCAATCCATCAAATCATCCATCCTTGGCAATGGAAATCTATATCTGATGGTAATCTTGTTGATTTCCCTCAAGTCTATACACATCCTCTAGCCTCCATCTCTCTTTGGGCTGAGCATTGTTGGAACAACGCATGGACTCAAGATTTCTCTAACCAATCCCTTGTCCATTAAGTCCTAGACTTGTCTCTTGACCTATTTATTCTCCTGCGGCATCAATCTGTACACTGCTTTGTTTGGTAAACTAGCTCCAGGTATAAGATCGATGTGATGACTTATACTTCTGATCGGTGATAACGAACGAGGTAGCTCGTCCACTACTATATCAACAAACTCTTCCAACAACTTCTGGATTTCCTCTGGTAAATCATCCACTCTTGTACTGGTTAAAACAATTCTAGGCTTCCTGACCACAATGAATTGTGTATCTTCCTCCTTCTTAACCTCTTTGAGAAGTTCCTTCCCACTCATGAGAAGTACAGTGTTGCTCACCTCTGGTTTCACTTCTTTATCCTTAATTGGCAGTAACATGTGAGTTCTCCCATTGTTCTCCAGGGTGTATGTGTTCTTTATCCCATCATGAATCACATTCCTATCATATTGCCATGGTCTACCTAGCAATAGATGACAAACATCCATGGGAATGACATCACATAATATTTCATCCTTATATCCCCCTATTTTAAATTCAACTAAACATTGTTTAGTGACATTTACCTGATGTCCTTTTTGTATCCACAAAACTCTATATGGGCTTGGATGTTCAATAGTCTCCAGCTCCAGCTTTTCTACCATCTTTGTAGAAATGAGATTGTCTGTGCTACCACTGTCCATGATGACTTTGCATACCCTGTCTTTGGTCTTGCAAGTAGTCTGAAAAAGTATGTTCCTTTAGACTGGGTTCTCTGCCTCCTTCTCTGGCGTTAAGATAACTTTTTTCATCATCAGTGATCTTCCGCCTTCAACATCGTCTACCTCAACATTCCGTCCTTGAGCTTAAGAAATGTGAGTTTCACCTTATTCTTTCTTCTTATCTGGACATTCATAGGATTTATGTCCATTTTTCCCACAGGTAAAGCATTTTATTTCTCCACCTCTGCCTCTTCCTCTTCCCCTGGTTTGAGGAAAAGTATTTCTATTAGCATACTGTCCTCTCTGTGAGATTCCACCTTTCTTAGTTTGAGTTTGAGGTTTCTTCCACTCTTCTTTAGGTTTCTGATTCTTCTCCTAGGCAATTGTTTTGCCTCTAGCTTGACTTCTGCCTCAGCGTCTTTGACCTTGTTTTCGGCTCAACTTCTCTTCAGCTTTCAGAGCCATCTAATAAGCATCTTCCACCATTCGAATGGTCATCATGCTCATCTCGTCCTGAATGTCATATCGCAGACCATTCATATACCTGACAACCTTTTCATCATCACTTTCCCGATGACCTGCTCTGATGTTTATCCTGTAGAACTCTTCAGTGTACTCTTTCACTTTCATCAGCTTCTGTCTCAAATTCTGCATTTTCTGAAACAGAGTAATCTGATAATCTTTGGGTATGAATTTTGCCTTCATCTTTGAAACCATTCTATCCTAGCTCTTGATTTTCTGCTTGCCTTTGCAACATCTATCAGCTTGTAGTTCATCCCACCACAATGCTGCATGTCCTTTAAGTCTTGTGACAACGTGTTTGACCTTCTTGTCTTCCTTGACATCTTCATAGTCAAAATACTTATCCAGATCTCTAATCCAGTCTAGAATCTCTTCAACATCTAGGTTTCCTTCATATACTGGAATGTCCATTTTTTCTCTAGCACCAATCCTTGCAACAACCCTGAACATGCGTTCTTCTGCTGCGTCTTCGGTTGCAACTTCTTCATTTCTGGCCTCATTTTCACTTTCTGATTCACTGATATCCCCAGCGTCAACTGTGTGCCTCTGTTCTATTTCCATGGCATCAAGCCTGGCACGTAGTTCACGCATCTCTCTTTCCCTTGCCGGATCAAGTAATTGACTGTCTCTTCTTCTTGGAATTTCCCTTTCCTCTGGTGGGTCAGGTATTTTCCTGTCTCTTCTCCTCGGCGACATGGCTGTAAAATTCCTCTTTTCCCTACTACAGAAAGAAAAGAAATATTTCTAAGCTCTGATACCACAACTGGCGCAGACCCCCAACCCTTAGGTTGAGGTCCACACAGGATCTTTCAACTTTGGCCCTAAGAGTCTAACTGACTCTTTTAATTCCTCTCGAGGAATTATTTACTCACCCACTTCGAGTATAATTCATAGGCCCTCCTGAGTTTTTCCCACGTGATTATTCACCGGCATGAATTCACAGGCCCTCCTGAGTTTTGATTGCGTGATTATTCACCGGCATGAACTCCTCGATCAACACCCAACTAACATTAGGAATCTTCTCTTTTCCTTTCGGGATATTGAATTTCGTGAATCCTGTGGTCGAACGCCTTACCTCTTCGACCTCCGAAACTTGAAATACTAAAATCTCTCGGCTCACCCTACCACTGATTTTGGCTTTTTGCTCTTCGCTATTTCGAGAGTTGTGATGACCTGCAACTTTACCTCTCCACTTCCGAGGTCCCAAAACCCGAATTGTCGAAATGATCCTCCACACTTCTTCGCATTTCGCGATTTCGATACTTCTGATGTGGAGTGTTTTGCTCCTTGTCACTGGGAATGCCGAAAACCTGATTCCCGAAATGCCAACAAATATTCTACCGCAACTTTTGATTTCAGACTTTCCTCCTTGTTGAGTCCCGATCACTCGTCCTCAAGACTTCCGAAACCCCAAACTCCGAAGTTTTGAATTCCCGAACTCGTCACTCTTTGACTTCACACACGAAACTTCCTTTCTCATTTCGGGAACTTGACCAGCCAAGGATTTAGGCTTACACTTTGGGCTCCCAAAATCCGAATTCCCAAAATGACCCGACTTCTCCAATGGATCATGATCAATGGTCTACATTGATCCTGGATCCTGGAGTGGAAACCTTGCTCGCCTTTAACCACCCTACAACTTTCCTTGATCCTACAGTCCTCGCTATTTCGGGAGTTCTCCTCGGAGAATTTCGACCGTTCAGTCGCCTCTTCAAAGAACCTCCACTCAAAGCAAACCTGTGATCCTCCTCTGGGATTTAACCTCTTTAAGAACTACTTGTGCTTCCTGCTTCCTCTTGAATAATTCCAAGGCCCTAACCCTTATGAGATTTCTTCGCAAACTCAAGTCTTCAAGAAGACTTCTGCACGCACTCCTTGCGGCAATCCTTCAAATAATTCTGAGTACTTGAATTCCCGACTCCGTGCACTTTCTCTGAAACAACATTCCTTCGATCACTCAACCTTAGCTTGATAAATTCTAAGGTCTCGGCTAGCCTACGCACACCCTGCACGACTTTTGTGCTTGTCGTGCATTTCTACTGGAATGAGAACAATGGTATCCCCCTTGATCTTTCAGAGATAAACTCTAAACCCTGTCAACGCACACCTTGCAGACACTTCCACTGTACTCCTTACAGGAACTTCTCTCACTCAGGAAGAGAAACAATTGAAACTCATTCTCTTACTCTCTCAGACTTCAAACACTTAACATGAAATCATACATACATAGCATAACAAAAAATGCACAATAGAAAGAGTAAAACAACCATAAGAATAGCATTCATCATGTATACACAGAAAGCATAATAACACCATGAGTCTGAATCAAAGCTTCATATATTAAATTCAGAACTTCTGTACATGGGTTCTTCTCTACAACTCTCTGCTTCTTCTCTATGCTAATGTGCTCACTCATACAATCTCTGACTGATACAAAGATACAAAGAATGAGGGTGTCTATAGTCCTTTTCCCTCCAGCTCCTAAAACTGTCTAATCTAGAATTTTAAATCTACCTACTTTCATTAACTATGCATAAATGCCTCTACATCCTACAGATGAGAGCGGATCGCTAAAGATCTGTTTACAATATGGAAGTACGCCTCCTTAACTATTTCATTAATATCTGTGCATCCAAACTTTCCAAAAACATTTCAAAACGATTTTGACATGTGCCAAAATGTGATGGCGTTCATCCCAACCGTCTTCCGCCTCCATGCTTGCTTGTTGCTGACGATGCTCTTGCATCAAAATCTAAAGAAGGAGCTGGTGCATGATATGTGATCATTGACCCAGCATGTAACAAAACTTTGATCGCTTGCCAATTAGAATTTGAATGTACAAACAACACGGCTGAATACGAGGCACTCCTGCAAGGACTTAGAAAGGCACTAGATTTGAAAATACAAAATTTAATGGTATTCAGCGATTCAGAAATTGTGGTCAGGCAGGTAAGAAATTCCATTCATTGCCTATCGCCACACCTGAAAAGTTATCAAGCTAAGGTATGGAATCTAATGCACAGATTTTCCACATTTAACATTAAATCCATTCCAAGATTAAATAATTCTGAGGCGAAATTGTTAGCTAATGTTGCTTCCAAACTTTTTCCCACAGAAGGCCTTTTTCCGAACGCATTTTCGATCGAGTTGTTGTTCAGACCATCAGTCCCAGAAAACATAACCAACTAAAGAGTGTTCGATGATGATCAACAGATCATCAATTTCCTGCACATGGAAGACAATTTTCGAGGTGTGGTTATTGATGAAGGCACCCATGATGAAGACCTCCACAATTTTACAGTAATATCGGACCCAAGGTCCCCCGAAACGACATCTGATCTGGTAAATTCTATCCCAAAATCTGTGGTAAGATTAGAAAAGTTTTATGATTTGCATGACAAATTCAGAAAATCAGTAAATTGTAAAACGAATAGTTCTTCTTTGACCCATGAAAAAGTAAATCTGGGAACTAAAGATAATCCACAATGCATCAATTTGGGAACGACATGTTCCGAGCAAGAGAACTTAGCCTTTATAAAATTGTTTAAAGAATTTAAGGATGTCTTTTCTTGGACATATAATGATCTAAAAACCTTTGAACCTAACATTATACAACATACCATTCCCATGAAACCCTTGACTCAAAATTTTCAACAGAAGTTAAGAAAGATGCACCCAAAACTTGAACCAATGGTCAAGAAGGAACTAAACAAACTTTTGAATGCAAAGATAATTTTCCCAATAAGGCATACACAGTGGGTTTCTAACCTCGTCCCTGTGAGGAAGAAGAGTGGTGAAATTTGACTATGTGTTGACTTCCGAAACTTAGACCGAGCATCTAACAAAGACAACTACCCTATCCCTCCGATGGAACAAATTGTTCAGCAGGTATCCGGTTCTGAAAGATTGTTGCTACTAGATGGTTTTTTAGGGTACAACCAAGTCCTCGTGTCTCCTCCAGACCAGCTGAAAACCACTTTCCGTACTCTATGGGGTTTCTATGCTTATAGAAAGATGCCCTTTGGGATTATAAATGGCGGTGCCACTTTCCAGAGAGTGATGTATATCGATTTTCATGGTCTAATCAATCAATCTGTAGTGGTCTATCTCGATGATGTCATGATTTTCTCCAAGAATAAGGGGGATCATTTAGTCCATCTGAGATCTGTTTTACAACGATTCCGTAAGTACGACATCTCTCTAAATCCTAAAAAATCTTCCTTTGTAGTGGAACAAGGAAATTTGCTTGGATTCATAGTATCCAATGAAGTTATGATCATTGATCCCGAGAGGACTCAAGTCATTTCAAAACTTCCTCCCCCCTCTTCTAAAAAATCTATGCAATCTTTCCTAGGTCAGATAAATTTCGTCAGAAGGTTCGTTCCGAGTTTCTCAGAAATGGTGAGGCCTTTACAAAACTTAATAAAAAAGGATGTGCAATACCATTGGGGACCTCAAGAAAGTCAATATTTTGACTCAATCAAAAAATCTATAGTGGAGGCTCCATCTCTAATAAACCCTGACTTTTCACGAAATTTCACTCTTTACACGTTTGCCTCTGATCGATCTTATGTTGCTGTGCTAACCCAAAAGAATGCTGAAAACAATGAGGTTCCCATTGCCTTTATGGGCTCAGCCTTTAAGGGAGCAAAGCTTAATTATCCAGCTGTAGATCAGTAGGCTTACTCTATTTTAAAGCAGTAAAACATTTTCGATCGTATCTACTGAAATCTAGAACTAAAGTCATTGTTCCTTACCTTGCTGTCAGAAATTTTCTAGTACAGAAAGAACTGGGTGAAAAGTAGGCAAGCTGGGTCACATCCTTATAAGAGTATGACCTCGACATCACCCCAACGCATATTGTTAGAGGCCAAGGCCTATGTAAATTAGTTGTTGATTAAGTTGAAGAACAACAAAGTCAAACTGATATGTTAATTGAAGATCAAAGTCCAATCTGTTGTGTACAAAATCCTACCAATTCTTTGTATGACGACATTAAGTTTTATCTAACACACGGTTCAGCTCCTCATCACCTTGATCCAAAAAAGAGGAGAGCATTGAGATTAAAGTCTGTGCCTTACCAGCTTGTGAATGGTATATTATTTCGCAAAAAAATTGATGAAATCCGTATGCGTTGTCTAGCAAGAGACGAAGCAGATAAAGTCTTATCTGAGTTGCATGTAGGAGAAGATGGTGGGCATTTCTGTGGAGACGCTACTGCCCACAAAGTATTAAGGGTAGGTTATTATTGGCCCACGCTTTTCAAAGATGCCCATACATTATGCTGCAAATGCGTAATTTGTCAAAAGGCTTATGGAAGAGTACAGAAGGCAGCATTCTCGCTGCAACCTGTCTTGATGGATTTCCCTTTTCAGTAATGGGGTCTTGACATCATTGGCCCAATAAACCCCACCTCCTCGCAGAAACATAAATACATCATTATAGCAACCGACTATTTTACTAGATGGTCCGAGGCTACACCATTAAAAGTGGTGAACACCAGTCAGGTAATATCTTTCCTTAATTCAAATATCATTAGTCGATTTGGTATTCCTAAATGTCTAGTTTTCGATAATGCTTCCTATTTCTCATCCCTCGATATGAGTGTCTTTGCTTTAGAAAAAGAGATAAAACTGAAATATTCTACCAGCTATTACCCCCAAGGAAATGGTTTAGCAGAATCGACAAACAAAAACCTGATCAAGATTATCAAGAGAACAATCTCCAAAAATCACAAAAACTGGCACAACGCACTCTTCAATGCAATTTGGGCTGATAGGGTGACCCCAAAAGCTACTATTGGTAATTCCCCCTTCTTTCTTGTTTATGGAAGGGAAGCAATGCTTCCTCCTCACGTTCTGCTTCCTTCTCTTCAACTATCCCAGAAAGTTCAGGAAGAAGATTTCCCTCCCTTGGAAAATCGGATTAATGCTTTGCTGAAGTTAGAAGAGATAAGAGCTCAAGCGAAACAAAAACTGAATCAACATCAACATATTGTCAAAAGTTGGTTTGATTCGAGTTCTGCCTCGGACATGAATTTTGAGATAGGTGATCTTGTCCTCAAGTGGGATAAACCTCATGAGGAGAAATACAAACATACAAAGTTTCAAAACCTGTGGTTGGGACCCTTCTTAATTGCCGAAAAACTAGGTCCCAGTTCTTTCCGCCTGCAGAATTTAGAGGGACAACCAGACACCTTTCTAGTGAATGGCCAATCTCTCAAGAGATATTTTTCCTGACAAATCCTAGATACACCTTTTGTACATAACCTTTTCTGTTTTGGTTTGTTTTGGTTTTCCTTTTCATTTTTCTTTCTTTTATTAATTTTTGTTTTGGCTTTTTGAGTTAAACATGCATGTATTACGGTCTAGTTCAAAAGGAAGAACATAATGCTTCATCTTTAAAAAACTGTCAAGGATTGTCAGAGCATCAACTGTTGTATTTTCTTAAGAAAAATGTAGACTGGTTAAAGATGGTTTTTGTCGAGAATTGATTTTTGGTTTCAGTTTTTCATTTGAGAGCAAACACGATTATCATTAAAAGCTCTTTACGTTGTCCCTGCTTTTAAGAAAGCAACTCAAGGATGCCTTCCTGTCCTCGAAAAATTAGTTTCATTAGTGAACTATATTCATACCATGATGAAGGTTAGAAAGAAAAAATTAAAGAAGCCGGAAAATAACAAATGTGCCAAAGACTGAAATTTTTAGCATCACCCCGCTCTTCTGGATATCTATAAATTATATCAATAATTTTCTCGAGAGTTGTGGGAAGTATTTGCAAACCCGCCGGGATACTGAACAAGTCTGCTGGCAGTGGGTAAATGCATTCATGGTGCCAAGACAACTTCGTCGGGGTACTAAACAGGCCCGCTGGCAACGAAGCGATGTCGGTTTAGAGAAAATTCTCAAGTAAAAATAAAATATTTTTGATCATAAGCATCCTTCATTCTAATTTGAATTTTCTTGGACAGGACAAAGGTGTCAGAGTGGGTTAATTGACATCCCTGCCGAGGCTATGGACGCCTGTTGGCAGCAGTGGCCTTGTCAACAACATTGGAGCCAATAAATTAAACATCGTGTCTTTCATTTGTGAAGTCTGTCACTCAATTTCATTTTTTAACGAATGATATCTTGAGTTAGACCACGTAATGATTATCAAATATGCTCAAATGTCTTTCAGCTGTTCTTTGATTTGAAATCATTCAAACATTTCTAACCTGAACTCGTTAGTGATACAGAGATAACTTCTTCTCCCAGTAAGTTGCCATTGTTGGCAGCCCCACATATTTTCAACTTTTTTAAGCATTTACCCGCCTACATGGGGGTCATACGATTATTGTTCTTCATAAGCAATTTTTGAAACTACAATTGTAATCTTTTGGTTATTCCTAGTATTTTCATTTTCATGCTTCGTTCATCACTGAAATCATGAACAAAGATTTTACCTCTTTATCTAAAGCTTATGAAAGGTGGATGGCCCCACAGTTTTTTGTTAATAAATATTCTTTCCTGCTATGAAGCTCATCTTCTTTATTGACTCCTCAAATGTGAAGCATGTTTTGGGTTGTTATTCGAATCACCAATGATCCATTTGATTTAAACCATGATATTTTTTTTTGTGGCTCTTGGTCATGCCTATCCTTGTTATTAATATTTGGTTTATAATTTTTTCCCTCTCCTGAACTTTGGGTTTGAAATGTCGCTCTGGTTTTCTCCTAGAAACCTTCCCTACTCACTGTGTTTTATTGTCTGCCTTTTGTATCCCCATGGCCCCGATCGTCAGGATTGAACCCAATGGCTCTCAGAGCCTGCTCCTATGTGATGATGCAAGGGAGGATCTTGAGGGTCAAGGCTAGCTTGTTTTTCTTGAGAAATTCCAGGGTTTTAACTTGCGAACCACTCAGGAATTTGCCCTTTCTTTTGACGGATACCGAGCCAAGGTAGGAGACATTTAGGTCGAGGTCGCAAAGGAATTTTTAGGTCAAGCAACAAGTCTTCCTTTGAGCGGGCATAAGTGGTTCAAAAATGCCAAGGTCGAGGAGGTTCTGTGGAGCCTTTTCTTCACATCTCGAAAAATCAACTACTGTGATAAAGGTATGCCCATGTCCCTGTTAAAAACCTAGTGTCATGGTTTGCTAGCAGTCTTGAAAAAATTCGTGATGTGCGAAGGCCAATTTGGTTTTGTTTTTCTATATCACATACGTTTGTTGATGAATTTCATCAGGTTTCAATTAAATATGCCCTATTACCTATGGAGAAGCCTGTATAAAATGGCAAAGAGGTATAAGAGACAATGATTGGATTCAAGCCTGTTTCACCACGGTTTGATAAAGATATTGTTGGTACATCAATTGAAGTTACAAAATGATCAATGGAACACCTTCCTAACCCGAAATGGCTTCATTAACTCTAATGCTGTAGAGGTTGACAAACCCATGATAGAGGAAACCATAGTCCCTGCCAGAGAAGTTCCTTCATCTACACAGGCCTGTGTGACGACCACCCTCAGTAAGCCTATACCAGACCCAAAAGTTGCTAAGCAGAGCCATGAACAAGACGTCCTTTCCTCTGCTAAGAACGCAAACAGACCTGTGTGCAAACCATCTAAAGGTGATATTGATATAGGTTTTAAAAATAAAAGGGTAGGTAGATTGATCTCAAGGAAACTACGAAATAAACCAAACGCTCATGTGAGATCGATCAAAACGATAGAGATCCATGAAAGCTCAGATTCAGAGATTGAGAGATTCTTGGCTAAAGAAGACCCTCCTTCCTTCAAAACAGGTCTCGACCAGGATTACAATTTCATGGATAATTTGCCACCCTGCCTGAAGCATAGTCAAGGATTTCCAGGTATCAAATTTGAGAAGAAACCCGTAGGCAACAATGGAGACATTCGAGCACACAACCCTAGGTATTCTCAAGCTGTTGTCACAGATTCACAATGTGAAATCTGTTTGTTCTGGATTGATAAATATTATGTAGACATACCCATTTTACAATCGCAAATCAAAACCCTCACTGTTCAGGTCGACTCACTAACGGATGAAAATCATAGGCTAAAGTATGTTGTTCACAGACAAGGCAAACATTTGAAAACAACTGGGAACATAATTGTGAAGAACGCCGAGAGTGTAACAACAGTGGTCAGTTCTGACATTCTGTAAATCGAATTGATTTTTCAGTTAAAGGTTAAGGTTTGTTTTTATCTTAAATTGTGTTATATTTTGGTTTATAGAGTAAATTAGATTTCGTTGCTAAAATAAGACTAGCTACATAATCAACAGATTCTGTAGCCAGTCTATTCTTGTTCGAAATTGAGAAGATATTGGTCAAATGTATATCTAAATCTCTTTATTTCATCCTTTTATTTCAGGATATCCGATAGTTTATGGTGATCAAATGATATTAAGAATTTATGGGCTTATTAGCCATATCTTTGGCTCATTTTTGTAAACAGGAACAAACTCTTTTAGTTTTTAGAGATTTAGTGTGATATGGAGTAGTTATATTCCCTTCTATTTTTGTAATTAGTAGAATCATTGTGGAAATTTACTCTTATCTTACAAGATAAGACAATTAGCTTTTTTGAACCCTTTAAAAACTCGTATTTTTTGTAATCAAGGCATCTTGGTCTGGGGCTAAAGGTGGACAATTTATTCACGAATTTGAACGGAACATATATTTACATTTCAACTTTAGCTTTTTGTAAATGTTGTTTTCATTTATGGTTTGTTTATTCTGATAAATTAATAGTTGTTGATAGATTTTGTCTTCACAATTTATTATGGCATTGGGATAATCTCTTTAAAATACTGTCCACATTTTGATGCTTCAGATATTGAAAAGAGTGGTCATTCGTTCAACCCAAATGATAAGATTTTTATTTAATTTTGTTGAATGATTAAAAGTATGTTGTTACAATTAGTTTTATCTTAAATGTAATCGCTTGCAATCACAAGTACCATAGCCATTATTTGCATCTCATCGTTCTGTCGTTAAAATTCAACAGTCAATATATTGTTTTTCATTTATTCCGAACAGTTTCAAGGTTCATTGCAGATTTATCTCTTGGACAGGCTGGCTGGACATTCTATAATCATATAGATGTTGGATACATGTTGATTAACTCATTCATAGGTTAGTTCATTTCTTTCTGTCATTTATTTGTTTTCGAAACTCTAATATATGGTCCGGCTTTGACCGTCCACATACTCTTGTTTCATAGTAT
>JZKD02S1358258.1:139134-156179 GCA_000966675.3 Picea glauca
AAATTGCATTCTTATTTTACACATTAATTAACACTAAAAACAAATAGAAGAAAGTCAAGATTTATGTATATGAGATGAAACATATTACATACCTTAGAATCTGTGTCATACAAGTGTTTGAAAAATTATTCATAACCTTTATGTTCACTAGAAACAATGTAGCAGAGAGATGATTTTCTCTTGAGCCTTCATAAAGTTGTTTATTTTCCTTTTCTAATAGAGGTTCATCATAAATACCATCACTGTCCCCATCCTCATCCGCCCGAGCAAACAAATCTTGGATCATTTGATTTGTCCCATCATCTTCTTCCATGGGATCATTAACTCGATTTGTTTGATCATCTTCTTCCATGATATCCTCATTTTCTTGATCATGTTCCTCAGTTTGTACAACATCATTTCTACTAGTACTACTTGGTGCAATATTCTGCTGAAAGTTAGAGGGCAACTCTAACTTTATAATTACAAACAATCATGCAAAATTAGTGTGTATAACAAATATTCAAACAATATATATACACATATATAATTTAATATAAAATCGACAATATAAAAACAAATAATGAATATATATGTAATTACCATGGAACGATATTCATTCGATCCTCCATCAATGTGCCCATATTTCCTACAATGTTTTGTAATTGTTTCTATTAAAATTCTTACAGGACGTGTAGTGCAACATTTTTTGCAAGGGAAATAACATCTACAATCACCCTTTTCAACTGCTTTACTTTTTTTCCCACCTCTAATGTTCTGCGACATTCTTCCGCACAAAAATACCCTTTCTGAACCATCATTGTTATAGCAAGATTGTCGCAACATCGCTAATTTGCAAAATATTTATAGATTTCTTTTTCGTCGCAAGAGCGATGAATGTTGACCAAGTCAATGTTGACTTTCTCAAGCAGTGCAATGATCATCACTGAATCATCACTCTTGCGACTATAACCAAAGGTCCTCGCAAGAGACATGAGAGTCCATTATCTTCACGTTCATCGCTCTTGAGATGTACAACTGGTTTTGTCGCAAGAGCGACGAATGCGGGCCGGATTTATAAAAAAAAATAAAAATTCAACTCTTTATCTTCAATTTTGTGACGAAAGGGTACTTTCGTTGCAAGTAGTCGTCACAAATTTTTCAATATGTAGTAGTGGGTATGCAGAAATTTGAAAATTGGTAGGAGGAATTATACTAAAGATATTTATGATTGTGTGAAATCTCTTTTCACCTAAACAAAATGTTCATTGAAAATATAGAGAAATAGAAGTCTAGAAAATGTTCTAAGACAACATCTGCTTGTGATATATCACCATCTCTATTTCTCATTCCTCATAGGTGAAGATTTTCAAACATTTCACTTCTCACATATTATGGAATTTCTTGTTTTTTCACATCATATTTCTAGTTGAATATGTTTCATGCACAAATCCACAAACTTTCAAATAGCTTAAATTGTTCACATATTTCCTATATTTCTATGTTCACGTGTATTTTGCACCTAGCATGAACCAAACCAGGTTTCCATGCTTAATTGTCAATCTGAATTGATAGTAGGTGAGTGGGGTGTTTCTTTTATGTCTCAGCAACAATTTCATTCAAGGGAGGGAACCAATTAGTATTGAACTTTGATTTCAATATATAAGGAAAATTATATATATGATCTCAATCTTAAAGAATTATTAAGAGAGGATTCAAGACTGGTTAGATCTAGTTGACTTAACTACTGCTTGTGAAGTAACGAATCTTGAAAGGTGGACACTATGTAAATATAAGAAATGTTTCAGATATGTTGGCCTTGGTTCCATGCTTCCATGCAAGCATACATGCCACCTAATGATGTATAGGGCTCAATTACATCCTCTTTAATGCCAAATTATCCTCATCCAAAGTAAGGTGTTCTCCAATCATACAACCTCCTCCATGTGGCTAGCATGTAGAATGTCAACAATTTATTTGAATCTCTCTAATGCCATGAGTAATTTCATGTCGGTATGCAAATTCTGTTTTTTTTAAACCTACAATCCTCGTCTATATAGTGATGAAAAATCATGGCAAATATAGAATTCTCGTGGCAATACAAATATTTCATTTTTGTTTTTCCACGAACATCCATCTATATAGCGATGAACTATCGTGGAAAATATAGCATTCTCGTGGCAACAAAAAAATTTCATTTGTGTTTTCCCATGAATATCTGTCTATATAGTGACGAACAATTATGACAAATATAACATTCTCATGGCAACAAAAAATTTTCATTCGTGGTTTTCCATGAACATTTGTCTATATAGAGACAGAATATCGTTGCAAATATAGCATTCTTGTGGCAACAAAAAATTTTCATTTGTGTCTTGCCACGAACATCTGTCTATATAATGACGAAATATCCTGGCAAATATAACATTCTTGTGGCAATACAAAATTTTCATTTGTGTTTTTCCATGAACCTCTATCTATATAGCGACGAATAATCGTGGAAAATATAGTAGTCTCGTGGCAACACAAAATTTTCATTTGTGTTTTTCCACGAACATCCGTCTATATAGCGACAAAATACTGTGGAAAATATAACATTCCCATGGCAACAATAAATTTTCATTTGTGTCTTTCCATGAACATCTGCCTATATATCGATGAAATATCATGGCAAATATAGCTTTCTTGTGGAAATAAAAATTTTCATTTGTGTTTTTCCACGAACCTCTGTCTATATAGCGACAAATAATCGTGGAAAATATAACATTCTCGTGGCAACAAAAAAAATTAATTTATGTTTTTCCACGAACATTTGTTTATATAGCGACGAAAAATCGTGGAAAATATAACATTCTTGTGGCAAAAAAAACTTTTCATTTGTGTTTTACTATGAATATCCGTCTATAGAGCGACGAACAATCGTGGAAACTGTAACATTCTCGTGGCAACAAAAAATGTTCATTTGTGTTTTTCCACGAACATCCGTCTATATAGCGATGAACAATTGTGGAAAATAGAGCATTCTCATGGCAACAAAAATAGATGTTGGTTTCTATATAGTTGGATGTTTATCACTATATAAACGAATGTTTGTAAAATAAAATTGTTGCAACATATGCTTATCAAACGAATGACACATGGAAACCATATTTTGTGGATATTTCCACAATGAGTTCTTGGTCATTGATATAGCAACGAAAAAAGATCCACGAAAAATAAGACCCTCTTTCATGGCAAGTTCAATGAAGAAGTGTCACAATAGCAACAAAAAAGTGTGGCAAATTTGGTCATATTTAGTAGTGGGAGAAACTAGTGGCACAAGTGAAGGAAGAGGTGGATGAGGAGCATCCTCACACATCTCATCATTGGAAGACATAGAAGATGATGAATATGTACAAGTGTGTATCACATCTTGTTACTTCTCAATATGTTCCCTCTTCAATGCCTTAGGGATATTGATAATACGATGAAACAATAATGTCAAGCTTAGGGTCCTACGTGATTACTCTAGATTGACCTGGTTGGACTCTGTAGCCAGTCATCAAAGCATACATCTAATTAGTGACCTAGAAACAATATAAGAGATATAGTCATATTTGACACATGTCAGGTCTCCACTCCAGAGCTGGCTCATCGACCTTGACCATATCTACATCAAGCCATGGAGGAAACCTCTCATCATTGTATGAGATAATATCTACAAAATAGTAGACAACAATTACATAGTTTAAACAAAGTCTTAAAATCAATAACATGTGCATTAAATACGACAAAAAATTATGCAACTAGACTAATCAAAACATGACAATATTGTTACCCCTCTCTTATGGTGGCTCATTTGAAATAAATTTTAGGTTCTAACAGCACTCATGCTAATCCATCTATGCATAATGATGTTGCATAAGGTAATGGAGGTGATCATCCTCACTATATAACATATGAATGACATTCTCACACAAAACTCTACATAAGAACTCCACCTTACCTATCTTGGGAAACATCTAGCCCCATATGTGCATATGCATATTAGTCATCTACATGGGAGAGTGGTGGTCAAATGATGTTCAAGTCACTAGAAACCTATAAAAAAATGAACAAAACAACTCTGCGGAAAAGAGGAAGAGATTTCTCCCATCCAACACACTACAACATCTATCCAAAACAATATGAAACTGTTGTAGTAGAATAGAGGACCACTTGATCAATATAGGTCATAGAATAAGGGCCCCATAGATGATTTTAGGGGCTAAATTTCGCCAATGGGCTAGTTTTCCATGGTTTTTCCCAAAAAAGTATTCACCAATTTCTTTTTTTTTTAAGAAACAATTCGCACAAATTCCATAGAATAAAATTATTTTACCTTACAAATCACTAAAATTTTATAGAGACTATACAAAATCCTTAGAAATTTGAATATTTTTACAAAACTATCGCCATACATTTTACAATTTGCATATTAAGGACTAGTAAGATTAGCCCATGTTTCTACATTTTAATATAAAATTCCATCCTTAAAATCATCCCCGAATAAGACTATCTACATAATGTATCATAGGAAAATAATGCACTATCTATCAATAGTATGGTGTGTAAGAGAAATGATGATAAGGCACAAGCACCCAACCTCCTCATCTCTAAAGGAATGCTAGCGCATCTTCCCCCCAATTACTTGGAACTCACTAGGGTGAGTAATCTCTAAATTGACATATCTTTGGAGGTATATTGGTTGGTTCTCTCCTAGAATATGAAGTGACGAATCAAGGAAATGGGAAACATATGAAGTGATGCGCTTACATGGATATTCTGCACCGAGACAATGAAAAAAACTACATGTTGTATATGTGACAATGTTTTTCAAAAAAATGAAAAAATAAAAATTAACTACTGAAACAAAAAATTAAAACCGTGAAAATATAAGGTCAAGGGTAGCAAAAAAAAATAATCGGTCTTACCTTTGTTGTAGTGGCATGGTTTCCATAAAAATCATGAACTAAATCTTGGAGGGTTTGGAAAATCCAAAAATGAAATGAAATCCTCTATAAATGAAGAAGGTGTTGGAAGTGATAGTAAATGGTAAAAATGAGAAATCAATTTAGTAAGAAAAATTTGATTTAACCCATCATGGTGCACCTTGTATATTGATACACCACTATGTATACATATATACATATATCTAGATGCATCATTGCTATTATAAGATTAATACACACCATCAAACTATTATTTATTTAAATGTGGGTTTTACAACATTTGAACTCAATGATTAGTTTCTGAATTATTATTGGTGTGAATGTTAACATGATGCACTACTGCATTCAATAATTTTAAACATGCCAAAAATAAAGTCAAAAGCAAAACATGGAAAAGTATCTTCATAAAAACTTCCATAAAAAATTGTTTTCATTATAGTGAAACAAACTAGATTCCATTGTCTTGTACTTATTCTTGAAATTCAGTGACACCAAATATCAAAAAAATGAAAATCCAAATTTTGGGGGATAAAATTAAAAAGCCTACACCCACCCCGTCAATTAAAGAATCTACATGATAAGGATAACAATAAAATAATTGATGGCCCTTTAATTAAAGAATTTACATGATAAGGATAACAATAAAATAATAGAACAATTGATGAATGAACAAGTAAAAATGTTAGGTGTTGGCTATACGTTTTATTTTTAGGTTTTTTTGCCAGAATCCGATAAGGTAAATTTGGACAAAATTGCTATTTTTTTGTTGTTTAAATTACATTTCTGAATTCATAAATGGATTCAACGTGCTGAAAAACCCCGAAACACTCAGATTATACAAACTTAACCATACAAATCTACATATCCAACCATTCCTCACTAGATTTCGGGTAAATCAAATGAAAAAAGTCACCAAAAAACAATCAAAATCTAAAATGTTTAAACTACTGTAAACGTTTTACACAAAGAAGTAAAAATTAACACAAATTAAATTTTGAAAATTGTCATCCACTAATAGAAAGCAAAACATTTTATAAAAAGTTAAGTGTTGTACAATAATACATTGCACATTGTATGGTATTAATGCAAATCATGGATGCCATAGTCAATGTGCTTTAAGAGATGTAAAGAGCTATATCTAGTACATCCTTGCTTTAAGAGATGTAAGAGCTATATCTAGTACATCCTATAAAACTCCATACACTTTAAAGCATTTTTTGAAAATAAATATTCCTTGGTGGTGCTTTGTGGGCAATTAAGTGCACCACCGAAAGTATCTTCTTGTGTCATTACCCCTTTTGTGTGCATTCAGCACGGAGAACTAGTGCACAGTTCTACCAAGAGAACCAATATGCCAATGTCAAATACGCACACCCAGGCACAATTTTTCAAAAATCATTTACCCTAGTTTATATTACTTTAATATTTATTTTATTATAATGATTTATTATTATTATAATATTTATTTTTTATTTTTAAAGTTTAAAGTTATAAGTCTCAACTTAACTTTTTGTGGATATGGGTTAAATTGCAATTAGGTTTTAGTGTTTAAGTTTTTATGTATGGGTCTAAATGACCTTTTAGATGTTACATAATTTTTTTCCAGTAGCATTAGCAATGATCATATAGGATATTGGGTATTTAGTGGATACTCTGTCTAAAATTGTCTGAAATTGTTATTGGGTATTTAGTGGATATAGGATATTGGGTATTTAGTGGATTTATGATTTATGTTTAGATATATTCAAATGTAGAAATAATCTATCAACATACTTTAAAAAAAATTATTATGTTCTCCATTAATTTCATTAATTTCCTTGAGCTTTGAATCATAACCGTGATGGTCACTCAGGCCAGAGCCAATTATTCGCCATCCGAAAAACCATTTCCCACACAATTTGAAATAGCCGAGTCTCTTTGATGGCTGGCATGACTGGCTTCCTTCTTTCTTTCTGTATATTCTATATTGTAGCAACCTTCACAAACTTTGACGGATTGGTAGCCATGGAATTGGTGAGTCTCTGATGGCAGACATGGCTGGCTTCTTTCTTTCTGTATATTCCATATTGTAACAAGCTTTACAAACATGGACCTATTGGTAGCCATTGAATTTGTGAAGGATTTGTCAATGCGAATTGAATTCAATAAGGATTATGATAACCTTTCACCCATTAGTAGCCATGGAATTGCATTTGTGAATATGTGAATTGAATTCAGTAGGGATTATGATAACTTTTTACTGTTTAGGTTTTATGAAGGATGAAATTGCAGTGGAAAATTTGGAATTCACCTTGTGAACTATCAAAGAGGAACTTACCAAAAAAATGGCCCTTGAGTCAACCACAAAATAATAGAGAATTGTGGCGGTATGGAATTATATTGGTTGTAATTGAGCAAATTTAGCTACAGTGGATAATTCCTTAGAATTCTAGTAGTGAGATTTCTTAACCAGCTTGTGTTAGAGCTCCAAAGAATAGTGGGATAGCCTGAGGGATTGTTGAGCAAAGCAAGGGATCCCATTCTTTGGGTTATGCATACTGATGGGGAATAGTTTTGTGAATTGGGAATTGTTGTAAGTGACTGAACTTGGGAATCGTTGTAAGTGACTGAACTTGGGAATCGGATTGAGAGAAGAGAAATTAGAGCTAGCAATAAGAAGACTGTGCCTCTTATGGATTCATAGCCTTAACTCGATGGTTGCCTTTGTTGCAGATAGAACTAGTGCAACATATATCCTATGGTTGGGTGGAATGCCTTTCTTCTGGAACCAATCAATGATGGACAATTTCCAAACAAAGAAGTATTATAGATTTTATTATTGATGTTTTGAAGTTTGACGTTGTTGTTGCTATTTTATATGAGAAGTGTGTACTTGTATTCATGAAGATAAAAGGTTGGAAGTTAGCTTTAGCTCAAGAGGGCATTCTTGGTTTTCTAGTATATATTTCATTATAGATTAGAGGTTGTTACAGTCATTGTAATGGAGAGGCTATATGCATGCCTCTATTATGTAATTTAATTACCAACCATGTCAATTTATTGTAAATGGCCTTATGGGTATCTGAAAATAGGTAGGGCTAAATCATGAAGGAAATGTCACTACCTTTTATGAAAGTGATGGTTATTTATACTATTATAATTTCCAAATATTGACTATTATTATTCAATGTATGAGAAAAAAATATATTTCATATGCTAGTATCATTGATGATAGTCATGGGTATTAAATTAATTTGTTGTGGGCATTGTATATTCTACTACACAATTTTATTTGCCTATCCATTCCATGTAAACATATTGATGTTATCTTAATTAGATGGTTGGGTACGTTGAACTAATTAGATTAATGTAAAGCAACAGAAAACACCATAACATGACTACAATAGTATAATCAAACTAAGTTAACTCACCACAATACCTATATGTGAGGTATGTCAATCAAACAAGAGAATGTGACCATTACATTAGTGATGTGAGAAAATAAATCATACCACTGGGATCCAGTAGTATCAAATCGCAATGAGCAAAGATGTTAAATAATGAATTAATTACGAAAAAAATTGCAAATAATTTTATCTAGGATATTTGTAAAATTGTGTGTACAAAGGAAGAAATTATTTTGTAGTTACCTCATCCTTGAAACTCTCTTGGATAATAACCTGCATCACCCCATAACAACAACTTGAGCATGGATGAGCAGAACTAGGATAGTATGCCCCAATGTTTTGGTCATGACATGCATTTTCTTGACCCTATGCAAACCCATTACCAATTTCAAAACAACTTACATTGTGAGTTGAAATGGTGGTCCATATTTTTTTATAAAAAGTATAATGGTGCCTCCACATTATTACATGGAAGTTTGTGAAACACTATGAACCATATATTCATCCAATTGTCAATGAATGGCCAAAAATTAAACCAATCCATGAAAGTATGTTTCTTGGTCTTGGAAAGGTGTTCATCGGTTTTAGGGACAACAAAAAGTTGCAATATTTATATTTTTCTGATGTGTAAATTTTGCACAACCCCCTTGCTAATATTGGTTCAATAATGTTCATACTAATAGAGCCTATATTTAGTAATGTTATAACAGTGCCCTTGGGCATGGGCAATGGAAAAAATTCTCTTAAGGAATGTGGCCAACAAAGATGCATGGGGTCTTTGGTCCTAAGACCTTAAATTATGGTTCTAAGTTCATCAATGTCATTGTCAATCTCAATGTTTGTATCTCACATAGGGTTGGAAATTGTTTTCATCGATGGTGGTGAGTTTATGTCCATTTCTTAATAAATTTTGGATGTTGCATGTCAACATTATTAAAACTATTCTATTCATTGTTGAAAAACAAATAATTTAGTAGGTAAAAATAATGTAAAAATAACATAGATAACAAAAAAAATCCATATAATTCAAAGAATATAGAAAGATCATGCCACTAAAACTGTTCATAACACTCAGCCACAACAATGCCAACCTCCTTATGGTCATCACCATCACATCCGTATTTGGAAACACACCTCTATGTAATTGAAAATGTATTCAAGGCCTTCAAAGAATATAATTTGGAAAAAATGAGGGATTCAACTCTTCTTTATATTTTGAATACATAGCAAAACATGTGCACATTTTAGAAATGTGCATGCATTTTCATAACTTGTGTTTCCTTTCCTAGTGATGTGACATCCATGTGGGATAATGGATTTTGTTGAGCCTATTTAAAATAGGCATGCAATTTATTGAAAATAGACGCACCTTCTTAAGGACTACATTGAGAACATGTCTTAGGAAATTCTCATCCTCACTTTTTGAGGCCGCCATCTGTGTGCAGCACTCCACAAATCTCTCACAAGTTGACAATTAATGAGTCCTTAGAAATTTATTAATGTTCCATTACATTTACATAAAATGTAAATGATATTAACTATAAATGTTACAAGTTAAATACATTCACAAACATATAAGACATATTCTAATATTATAATGACTTACATATCAACTTAATAATATTAAAACTTATTCTAATATTATAATGATTTATGTTTTTTTAAAGAAAAATAAAATAAAATATGATATTATTCATCAATTTTTTATTTGTTTATAAGTTTTTAACATTTGTTTATATCGTAGTTTAAATGTTCTATGTTTTAATTTTTTTTTTGATATTTTTTGGGGATATTTGTCTGAAATCTGGTGATTTATTTTTTTATAAGTTTTTAACATTTTTCTATATCGTAGTTTGAATGTTTTACATTTTGGTTTTTTTTGGCGATATTTTTTGGGATATTTGCCTGAAATTTGGCAAGAAATTGTTAGATTTATAGATTTGAGTGATTATTTATTTACAATCTGAGTGCCCCAAGGATTTTTCAACACGTTAAATCTATTTCTATATTCAAAAATGGATTTTAAACAACAAAAAAAATGGTTTCGTGCAGTTTTATGTCGCCAAATTTCGATGAAAATAGTTAGACAACACCTTTATCTATATAGTTTATCATTTTTCAATACAACTTCAAGATATCTATTTTTTTATTCATATTTCATGTATCATCTTTAGTAACTTTGTTCAACATAAACATTATTGTATGTGATTTTGGAGATTTTACTTTGCAATAACATATTAAATTCCAAAATTAAGGAATTTCCATGACCAGAAAAGAAATGAGTAACAACAAACCACATAAATTTGAAACGAAAGGTACACAATTTGAGTGTATACTCTAGTACGACAATTAAAACCATAACTAGGGTAATAATGTATAATATTAGAGGATTGAGAAGTGTAAAAAGAAACAACTTTATTATGAATGAGCAATGAGTACCAAATCTTTTAGAGAATGAATAACTTACGTAGATATATATAAAAAGTATTTTGGTCGAAAAGTTATTTGGGTAGAAATATTGTTTTGGCCGAAAATTGTTGTTGGACAAAAAATTCTCGGAAACGTATTTGATGTATGAATTTCAAAGGCATCGTTAGATTTAACTTCCGGTCGAAAATTTTTCATGACCCAATTCTCACGAAAGTGTTACCCACACATGATTTTACCCCACACCTTTGCGTTCCCAACAATTTTTTTTCTCTTTTATATGTAAACTGAAAAAACAAAAATACCCTTTTGAAAATGAGATATCCACGGGTATCCCACATATTTTTTATAAATTTTTGGTTGTGTAATTTTTATGTTACTGAATTTTCTCCAAGAGTCATCCTAACAGTGGAAAAAAATCAAGTAGAAGTTTTAGAATAAAATAAATTAAAAATTAGAAAACCTAAGTGTGAAAGAGATTTTTCATTGGATAAAGGATTCAATGACGAATTCATTTGCATCAACTTCACCACCTAATATGGAAGAGATGAAGGGGTTCCATCCCCTGGAACTACCAACGACATAAAATCTTCTAAAAAGGGAGGCACAATTTCTAGTTTTTAAGTCCTCAATTAAGCATTTTAGCTCAATTTAAGTTCTATTAAAAGCTCAATTGAGTGCTATGATAGAGTTTTAAAGAACTTCAATCAAGGGTGTATTAAACCCTCAATCAAATCCTTGTTGGGTTAAATAGATAAATCTATCGACAAGCTATTGATATAATTGTTAATGATCTTTTATTGAACTCCACTTCAACAAGTCTTTGAATATGTTTTTGCATTCCGCATTCTGCATCCATAATGTGGTGTGGACAATCATTTGTGCCAAAGTTCATTTGTTAAGTTTTTTTTCACTCCTTCATTCCACATTCCATAGGTGGAATGCAGAGTGTGGATGTTTTTCCCTTTGCTCACTATATTGGATTATTTTCCACATTCCACATCCCGCATGGGGGAATGTAGAGTGTGATGACGATTTCCTTCATTAAGTTCTTTGCTCTTGTGTTCTACATGAGGAATGCAGGGGATTTTCACCTCTAATCTTTCTTGTGGTTTCATTTATGTCTAGGCATGCTTGGTCACCATGTCACGTTTAAGGCTCACTAACACGTATTCAGATATGTCCCTTCAAGATAATACCGAATCTCTGGGGTGGTGAGGCCTTATTCAAGAGCACCATGCCACATAAATTTGACAGATAAACATGGACAACTTGAGACTTTTCCATAGAGTGGGAGTACTTTTCTTAGGGTTTTTCAATGGACAAGTGAATGATTAGAAATGGATCCTAAAAAGAGTTGTGAACCATATTGTGGCAATACATGGAACAATCTAGCTTTATAGAGAAAGGATTTCCATTGGTATTTAACTTATAAGTGGTATTTTTTAACCCCCTATTGATCTCTAAACTTGTTTTAAGGGCAAGAGTCAACCTCATAGGATATTCTCATATAAATGGGGATACCCTTTACATTTTTATAGAGGTAGTGCTCCTATTTTTCTCACTCAAATGACAACTTATATTATGGTTCTAGATAACATATTTTTCATTTATCAAACAATAATGATTGAGAGTGGACCAAGTAACATGGTAAACAAACATAAATATTACAATAACAATTTAATTAAAAAAAAAATAAGAGAGTTTGTCCATTCCACCATAACCATTTCCTATAGTACAACAATTAGAAGGTAAACATTTGAAGCAAAACACAACTTTAGAGTAGTATAAATGGTCATTTCCACATAATTTTAAATGATTTATGCCATTCATATCATAAGGATGTAAAGGAGACACATACTCAAGACTTCACACTTTAATAAAAATTCAGAAATCACAAAAGTCATGAGCTCCAAAATAGCTCTCTATGGAGTTTTGATAAAATAATATATACAAAATCACTATCCAAGATCAAATATAATGTGTGCAAACCAACACAACATAATATTTGTGATACTTAAGCGTGAAAGTATTGAAATGTGTTCGTCCTTTTGGACTGGGATGAGAACCCATGGACCATATAATAAGCAAAGGAAACCTAGAAGACAAAAATGAGACAGTGAAAAATCGGCCTCACACGCAAAGATTGGATGAAAATGCTCGATGATTACAGACAAAGAAGAAATACCAAGGGAAATAATTCAAAAGCCTATACTCACAAGAATGGAAATAGTGAATGTTGGATGGATCTCGTTTGCTGAGATTCCTTAAATAAGAAACTCGCACAACAACCATAACTGACATAACCTTTTCTTGAATCTTGAAGATCACGATGGGCTAGTTATTGCTTCCAGTGCACCCTTGAGCCATTCTTCAATGTATTCCCGTAATGATGCTACAATTATGTCTTGTTCAACCCTAAGCATGAACAAATTGTCATCAATTCCTTTCATCTTGGAGCATTCTTGTTGTGAAGTGACCTTTTGATGTTCATTCTCATATACAAAATTGACAAGCCAACGTCTAATTTCATCCTCCAAGAAATTTGTGAGGTCATCAAACTTGGTTCCCCATGCAACTCTGAGTGTTCTTAGATCTGTTTCCATTTGGTCTTTGGTTAATAACATTGATTCTCTTATTAGGGTGGTCCCTCGAGTTCCTTCACTATAACAACAAATTTTAGAAACAATGCACTCCTCCTTCCTTCAAGAATGTTAGAGGTGGTTACCAATTGTCGGAGGACATTTATCCTCATGAGCCAGCCACCCCGTATTTGCTTCAATCTGTTCTTGAAATGAAAGTCTTGATTTTTCCTTGTAAGATCATTTACATTTGATACTCTTGCTATAAATGTACGCACCACATTCTTGCAAAAATGTTCATCATTTTGTAAATCTTAATGTAGATATTCCCTAAAGGAATGAATCATGCTTGTTGTGACACCTAAATCGATAAAAATCTCCCAAGCTTCCAAAACTATGCTAAGTATTTTTTTTTTTTGGCCACATACTTTTTTATGCCCGTCAATAATTTAGCAGCTTTCTTGACCTTGGAGTTTGATTTAGATGTTTTTTCAGGGAATTCATTCGGGTTCATCATGTACAGAGGCTCCGCAAACAATGGGTTATGACTTAGAGCAAATTCAAGCTCACTTATTTTTTTCTTTAACTTATCGTTCAAGTCTTTTTCAGTTATCGATTGATCTAAAACATCACTTGTGGTATGATGAAATTTAAAAACCATTAAAGGTCTCACACCTTTAATTTCGTTCTAAGAGCTACATTTTCTTGTGACCTTCTTGTCCTTTAAATTGACTCTCCCAATTTTCAACTTTATGGCCTCTTTATCATACTTAACATGGTGTAATTTGACAGTCTCTTCCTAAAAAATGGTCATCCTGTCATAGCCTAATTTCTCTACAATAAGTCTAATCTTAGTTATATGCATTGTTTCCCAGGCAGTCACTTCATCAACATTATCAACTTCCATGTATGTTATGTTCGCTTTCAATTCCCCAGGGTCTTGAGTGTCCCTTTCACCTATGTTATTTTTCCTCTTGGAAATATGTGTGATTGTATGCATTATCTCCAACTAATGTCGAGGGGGGTCTCTGTCATCTCCATCACCCACACATCCTTCATTATTATCTCTTCCTTTTGTAGTAACTTCATGATTTTTATGACTAGAAGAGGAACTCTTGTGGGAATGACCAATAAAACCACCATTAGCACTAGTCATGGGTATACCTCTCTGTCTGTGTTGAGGTTGGTCAACTTCCTCTTGGATAGGGCCCCTCTTTACATGAGTATTTGAACTTACTCATGTGTTTGTATCATTGTAGGTTACCTTCTTCTTCTTCTTCGAAACAATTTTATTGGTTGTAGTGACCACCGTTGTACACATGTGTGTGTCTTTGTTACCATATTCTCCCTCTATGATTTCCTCTGCAAGAAGAATTGTAACCGAGTGAAACTATGTGAGCCATGAAAATTCCTTCTGGATTAAAACCTTTACATCCTTCAAGCTCCTTCATATGGAAAGACTCAAAGTATGCATCCATCTCAGTCAAGTTAGATGAACTTTTCACTAAAGTACCATCCATGTCAAAAGGCATGGGAATTAATTGCCACTTTTTCTTTTTATTGAAGAGAGTAGACCACACTTTGTATTGTCTAAACAACTTATAAATGAAAAATATGTCACATACAAAATGGGGAAGGAAGAATGGTTTCCCTTCAAAACCAAAAAGTTATGTCTGTGAATATTTCCTCAAATATATATACTCATTTTTCGACAAGAAAGTTTGCAGTTGTCTCTATGAGCCTGTCTCATAAAAATGAAGAGGCACCTCATGTCTCCTTAACATGGGATACCAAAACTAATCTCGGTCATCATTGAAATTGACATTACCTCTTGGGGGAATCCCCTAAAATGTGTTACAGTGAAATAGAGAGAAAAAAGATAAGAGTTCATGAATAACCTCTTGGTTTTAATGAAATGTGAAATATGGTGGGAATTAAATCTCATTAGAGATAGTGTTGGCCCAGTCAAAAACCACCCCCACTCGTACAAAGAAATGAAGAATATAAATGGCATACCTAGGGACATAGGCAGTCGATTATTGACCCACCAAGTGTGCAAAGAGCCATGCAAACTCATTATATGGTTGGGATAACATGTATATGTTAATCTTGTTGGGATTAGGTAGCCCAACAAATGGTTGAACTAGAAAATCCTTGAGCAAATTTGTCCTGCCACCCTGAGATTCCAAGAAAGAATCTTCTTCAAAGAGCCTAATGACTCTGTCTGGTAATGGAAGTCACAACATCCTTCTAAATGTATTCAAAGTCAAGGGGACATGGGTATTTCCACTTTCCTTTACCTTGACCAATTTTTTCTTAGAATCAAACCTCCTAGAACATCATGATAACATCTCTCCGAAATCAAATACTTCGGCCACGCACCTAACTTTGGCTATCCTAGATGTCCACACTTTGTTCATAATCTTCTCTTCTTGGGAGAGCTTAAAATATCACTTGTAGTCTATAGACCACTGGAACTCCCCACTTTCATAGGCTAGATAGTTCATTGTGTCAACACAAAATGGTTCCCTCCTTTTCCTACTCGTCATCTCTTTCACTTTTAATGTACTTAGATATAAGTGAAGATTACATGTATAAATTAGATTTTCCATCTGATAGGCACCCAAGTAATCATTGATTAGTACTCAATCCCATTTTTTCATACTTGCCTCATTGTACATTCAGTGCATTCCATTCATTAATGGTAACTGTAATTTGTGTGCGAAATACTTGGGGGGAATGTGCAAAAAATAATCCTTGTTAGTTAAAAACAGATGTCCTTGTCATGTGAAAGATGCATGAAAGATGTGCCATAGAAATTGTTCTCCATGTGGAATGTAGGATGTAGGAAGACATGCAGATCCAGGAGAATGGGTCAAGCGTTAGTCCTCTACATGGGGCATCGAAGGGTGTTGGGAAACTAAACTAAGTGCAAAACTCAGAAATGTGGAATGAGGGGAAAAACAATGCATGATGTAGAGTGTAGGAAGATTGTGACCATGAGTGGGTAATCTTTGTGGGAAGTTCTCTCCGCCTTCGCATTACAATGCTTTTGCAAGATGCATAAAGGCACAACATTGGTATGGACAAGGAAAGTTCCTCCCACTTTTTCATAGGTGGATCATTTTTTAACAAGAATTCAAGAAAATGTAAGGTTTGTACAAAAGAAGGTAAATGTATCAACACCCCCTCATGTCTAGGGGAAACCAGAGGATATTTTTCTCATATGATCCACATTATAGATAGAAAATCTGCATATGACATCCATGGTTCTCCATAGACAGATGATTGATGATGTTTCCCACATTTTTCTCATCTCACTCTCATTTGATGATTATGGTTCTTGATTCATAATAATGGTTAATTGTTTATGTGCTTTTCATTAAAGTAGTGATCAAGTGGTTGAATCATATAATGTATCATGATGCTCTAAATTTATTCATTTTGTATTATTTGACCTTGGTGGTTATCATCCACCTCCTAGATAAGTGTTCTCACTCTCTTGGTTAGAGTTGTATTATTGGGGAGGGGGGCCCTAATAGGGGTAGTGTGTCCATATCCTAACCCATACATAGCATTCTCCACCTTTCCCAATTTTTGTTCTCCCCTCTTTTGAGTTGGTCTTCATATGTCACACATATAGGTTCATGCTTCATAATCCCATGAGCTTGAATATTCAAGGTTTATGTAGCCATATGTGT
>JZKD02S1358258.1:156214-178035 GCA_000966675.3 Picea glauca
TCCCAATACATACATAACATTCTCCATATTTCCCAATCTCTATTGTCCCCTATTTTGAGTTGGTATTCATATGTCACACATATAGGTTCATGCTTCATAATCCATATAATTTAGCGTGGTTCAGTCAATCCTTGGGCTACGTCCACAACAATTTTCTTATTTATTATTCTTCGTGCAATCATCTCATGCTTGAAAACTGCGCTACAATATATACATCATGATATCATTTCCCATCCTGCCTATCCGCTCTACAGTGCAAGCCTCTCTCTACAAACTCTCTCCTAAATCTTCAGACATAGACTCTCTCTCATTATCAACCTATTCTCTCTGTTTCAACAACAACCTATTATTTTCTAACCCATTACATATTTATAAACAAAGTTTAGGGCTCAAAACCCTACTAGCTTATCCCACAACCCTATGACAACTCATTATGACTCATTACAACTCATGACAACATATAGTTCTTGTGTTCTTTTCCACAAATGAGTCTTACTCAAGTTGTAGCAACTGTGACAATCTCTCCTCTACTGCACCAGAGTCTGAAAGATCAGTAATCATTGCAACGTGCAGGCTAGGGATAATAAACTCCATCGGTATTATTGCTTCTTTCCCATAGACCAAGCTAAAGGGTGTTTGTCTGGTCAAATTTTTACTTGTAGTTCTATATTCCCATAATACTGCAGGGGTCCTCAAAACCCAATCATCCCTTCCTACATTGCATATCTTTGTCAAAGCACTCTCCAGAATTTTATTAAATGCTTCTACTATCCCATTGGATTGAGGGTGATAAAACGTACTCTGTTGATGATGAATTTGGCATTCCTTAGTCAATGTTGCAATTGTCTTATTCAAGAAGTGTTTCCCATGATCACTTATTAGAATGTGTGGGCATCCAACTCATGTAACTACATTCTCAAATAGAAACCATGCAGCAGTCTTCACAATGCAGTTTATGAATGGTGACACTTCTTCCCATCTGGTCAGATACTTTGTCGTAGTGATTATATAACTAGATCATGATCTTCTTGTTGGTGGTTTTATCGGTCCAACAAAGTCTAGATGGATTTCCCACCCTTTGAAAAACATCACATGTTTTACAACATTCTTTAGCATCCTTGTGAAGTGTGGGCCACCAGGGCCCTGTGCACAAAATCTTCTTCATGGTCTCTTTACCTACATAGTGTCCTGCAATTCCTTCGTGCAATTAGGAGAGTATCATTTTTATTTCATTCTCTAACACACATCATCTTAAAATTCCATTTGCACCTAACTTTTATAAGTTCCCTACAATTAGTTGGTAGTTCATTGATTTAACCACTAACTATTTCTTTTGTGCAACTATCATGTCTGACAGGGCCATTCTTGTACATAAAAACTAGACAATGTCTGTGAAGTAGTCATCCACCATTTTAATTGCAAATAAATGTTTATCTGGAAAGTTTTCATCTATATTCCTTGCATCTTCTCCTGATAGTATGCGTGATAAGTGAGCTAGTCCTGCATTCAACTTCCATGGTTTCACAACAACCTCAAAATCATTTTCATGGAACAACAACAAACATCTGCATATTGTCCCCCCCAACATTGGCTTGTTCACTAAGTATCTTAGTGAAGAATGGTTTGTATACATATTAAAATGAGAACCCAACAAATAATGTCTAAAATTCTGTAGTGCATATACCATTGTTAATCCTTCTCATTATGTGGTAGTGTAATTATTTTCTGTTGTTGACAGCTTCCTTCTTGCAAATACAATTGGATGGTCTATGTATCCTTCTCCTGGATGAGATAATATTGTGCCAAAATATATGGATGATGCATCCTCATGAACATGAAATTCCTTATTCCAATCTAGAAATATCAAAATTGGCACAATCACTAATTTTTACTTCAATGTATCCAAACCTTTCTGATAGTCCTCATTCCATTAGAACTTAGCTTCTTTCTTCAATAACTTCTCCATAGGTGTTGTAATCTATGCATAACCCTTAATGAAATTCTTGTAGTATCCTATATGACCAAGGGTTTCTCTCAACTATCTAACTAATGTGGGTGGTTGTAAGTCCAAGATCCCTGCAACCTTGGAAGCATCCACTAATAAGCCCTGCTTACATACCACACGACCCTAAAAAATTCCAAAAGGCACGTAGAAAACACATTTCAATAAATTCAATGAAATATGACATTGTATACACCTATCCAACATTAACCTATATACTTCTATGTGATATTTCAATAGACTAAACACAGACCAATCATCTAAGTAAAATTCAAGGAACTTATGAATAAATTCCTTAAAAGCTACAACAACTACTCTTGAAAAAACTACAAGTGCATTCTTCAACCCAAAAGGCATTAATGTGTACTGATAGATTCCTCACTTTGTCACAAAGGTATTCTTATGTCCATCTTCCTATGCAATCTTAATCTGGTGATATCCTGAAAATCCATCTGTGAAAGAATAGGCCTTCTACCCTCCTACATTCTCTAGCACTTCATATGTAAATGGTGTTGGAAATGGATCATGCAGACATGCTTCATTTATATTCCTTAGGTCTACACAAATCTTGATTCCCCTTGATTTCTTATCTTGAATTACCATTGGACTTATTGATTACGAATCCACGACTTGTTTAATAAATATTCCTTCTTCTAAAATTTGGTCTATCTTCCTTTACCTTCTCTTTGTATTTCGGATTCAGTCTGTAAGGTCTCTATCTTACTGGCTTAGCACCTAGTTGCAAAGGGATATCCAATTATCCTAACTCTCCATATATCCCTTTCATTTCCGAGAATGTGGCTGAGAATATATCTTGATACTCATGTAGTAAATCTACAATCTTCTCCATAGTTTCAACATTCCAATAATCGCTTATCTGCGCAAACTTTGGATTTTCTTTTGTCCCAATATTTATCTTTTGTGCCTTTAGTGGTTGTGCATATGTAACATTTTCAAGCCCTGGTCCTTCTGCTACGTGTTCCCCCTCAGTTTCGGTTACTTGTTTATTCCACGTTGTTACGAGGAAAATCTCTCTATGGCCAGGGGTAAACCACAAAAGACGGAAATGACTGCAGAAATCAACTCTAATCTCAAGTATGTTATATAAACAAATATGCTAACAAGACAAGATAAGAGGCCTACCTCGTCCAAAAGTTCGATGAAGTCCACCATTGAGCACTTGACCCAAAGAAATATACCTACAACTAGTCCTCAACAACCAAGTAACGCAAGCATATGGTGATAATATATAATGTTAACACATTTAATAGAATAATCCATCAACATTCATAACAAATAAGCCTATGGAATAATAATTCAAATATTTGTGAAGTATTAATTGGACGAGAAAAGAGTATTTCTATTAAGATATAATCAACATAAGTGAACGAGTTACAAACTTTCATGTCAGCACGGTTCAGAACTGAAAAACTAAGTTCCTTCCAGCTGGGCCTCCACCACTTCAATCCTCCACCAAAGGCAAGCTCATATAAGAGAGACAATGAAGTTCTCAATCAATAAGGGAAGAGCTTGGGGGCTGAACAATGTGTTCAAACTTAAAAGACAAAGGGATGTAAACTCAATGTGAAGTGAATAATTTCTCCAAAGTAACTTTGCTCTCAAAGTTGAATTATTTCTCCTCTTTTCCATATTTTGGATTTGGCCCATTTATAGCCTTCAAGTGGAACTGAAGGGTAGAGTTGGAACATTTTCAGTATATGGAAGGCCAAGGATCATTGATCTTGTGACGTGACATGAAAACCCAACACCATTTTTTTAATTTTGGGCACAAATCCCGAAGTACGCGGGCTGTAGTGGTACAACCTACATATACACATGCTGTAATATAGGTAGGGTGTGTATATGTGGAAAAATCATGTTTTTATATCTGGGATTTGCAAAAAGGGACTTCAAGTTTTCATAGGGAAATGGAAAAAGGCCCTCTGTGTAAGATTGCATAAGGTGAGACAAATATTGCTATAACACTCGTCTTGTTCTTCTTTAGCAACATTATAACATTCCATTAATTCATGAATAGTCATAGAATATCTATGTAGACTACACATAGGTACTACCTCCACTGGCCCTTCTTCTAAAAAGATCTTGGTACTAATGGCATGCAACGCTGTATCTAGTAATGGAGATTCATGTTCAAATGTAAATGTTACCTTAAACCTTTGAATTAGTTGGTCCCAATTTGTTATTTCTTTGCGCATTTCTAGTTCTAGGTACCAATTCTTAGGAATTGTATCCAATGTATGTACAAACCTGTGCATCCATTCCTTCTTTGGTATCGATCTCCATATTTTTTTCCACTTCTCGACATGATTTTTTGGAGCACCTACCCCTATATACTTCTACACAATATACTCCACCTTGGTACTGAATCTAACTTGCATCAATCTTCTATGTCGTGGCCAATTTTTTATTCCTTCTTTATGTGCATTCCACCATCTAGTTGGAGTAGCCTTCAAGACAACATCTAATTCCATCAATATTTTTTGTTCGGGTAGCTACAACTCAAAATCATATACAAAAGATTCTATGTCAGTCAAACCATCATACTTGGGTGGGTCACATGCTCTTTTCCAATCCAACGCAATGATCGATTAATGCAGGCACATCGTCTAGTGGATATTTTGTGCATCCTTTGCTTCCAATGTTCTAGACCTTGCTCTAAGTTTGACGCACATGAGTTAATGCTTCTCCAACTTAGTGTACCATCTACAGTGGGGTTAACATATTCATCCATTCATGTAGTCATATTATACAAGTTGTCAATTTTGTTCCCTCTCATTGGCTCTATGTACCTCGTTCCTTCTGTCGGATCCAATGGCATAGTAACTTTTAAGTCTCCTACCTCTAATATCATTTACCTCCTCTTCAGATTAATAATTTCCTAATTTTCAAAGGCCCATTCTAACCCCATTAGTGTTGGATATGGCTGACTATCATCCACGATTTTGATGACTTCAAAGTCTTCTATACCACGCACCCCATCTATATTCACAACTATCCCTGTCAATCGGCTAATTGGTACTATCTTGTGTTTCTTTGCCAATCTTAACTAGATGGGAGACCAGATTAACTTGGGTTTCCCCATCGTTTCCCATGTTTTCTTTGGTAACACATTTACATTGAAATCCAAGTCTAAAATGACATTATCCACATGATATTCCCCAATCTGCACATTTATTTTGAACTCTCTTTTGGTCCTCTTTTTGCGTAGTACCTGATTCACTACCCTTTGTGTATTAGGAATCTCCCTTTCTTGTGTGCAATGATCAATCAGTTCACATAATGAATTTAATGCAGTTTCATCTTTCATCAATTCTACGTAACTTTTGAGAAACTCTCTTAGAGTACTTTTCTTCCCAAGCGATTTTTATGGTATAGTATGATCATAGACCGGAGGCATGTCTACCACAGGAGGTGCATATAATGTTTATGCTACCCAAATCCAGTCCTAATATCTCTTTTCTTGTCCTCTGATATGTCTCCTTTTCTATTTGAGGGTCAAATCTCATCATAGGTCCTATTGATTTCCTCACCCATTTCTCATCCTACCTCCCTCCATTCATCGCATTATCCCTCGTTCTAGCTCCCCCGCATGTGGAAAATACTATTCTAGGTCTGTCATTGTGTTTTTCAGCTGATATCTTTTGTATGTTCTAATTTGGGTTTTGGTTTTGATTCCCTATTGCCTACCACTTCGCCAGTAGTTGAGGATAATATTATGTCGCATGTTCCAGTGCTCTACAAAATGTGCAATTTGTACAAGGATTCGAGAAGTCACGAGCTAAGTGCCCTAGTTTATTACAATTGTATCATAATATTGGTCTTCTACGTCCTCTGCCACGACCTATGCCAAATCATCCTCGGATTCCTGGATTAAAGCCTCTATGATTATTATACCATGGACCATCTCCTTCTGTCGCATCATTTTCCTCTTGAATTATACACATATTTGAAGTGCATTCTATCATCAAATTGAATGCGCGACAATCCTTCTCTTTATGCCCGACTAACTTGCAAAAGTTACAAAATAGATTCCTTGGTGTATTCTGGTATTTCTACAGCGATGGAAAAACTTATGATGATGTCCCCACTTATTACATATTTCACAGTATCCTCCTCCTAATAATGGGTTCGGTGCTCCAGCCACCAAATATTGCACAAAACCGGGGCATTCATCCTTATGATGGCCTTTAGTCCCACACTTGGCACACCAAACTTTTTCCCGATTCTCCTTCCCTTTTGTAATCTTTGTTAATTGATTGGTCAAGGAATATAACTATGTTTGGACTTGTGCCACCCCCCACCATCTCCTACAGTAGATGCTTCCAGCTTCATCGCAATATCCAAGGATTCAGGATGTGACATGACCTTTTGTTGCACCAATGGTCAACAGATGTGTGGCAACAGTCTTGCAATAAACCATTCCTAGTGTTGTTGATCAGGAATATGGAATGTCAACCTACCCATCACATATTTAAATCTTTGATCCTGGCCCCAAACTGATTCAGATTGCACCTGTTTGATTTTCTTAAACTCTGTAATGTAATGCAACTCATATTTTGGATTTTTGAACTCTTTCAACAATGCTTGTCTAATTTCTGCTAAAGTCCTAGCTTGTCCTGTAGGTGTAGTACTATGTAGTTTCATATACCAGACCAATGTGCGACCTCTAAATGTTGTTTCCAATTGTGCAATCTTGATAGCCTCATCTTGGACATTCTTCGCAGTCCAAATTGTATCACATACAAGTACATGTTGTTCTAGGTCCTCCTACCCAACTCCCTGGAACTTAGGTAGTCTCAATGTGTTGTCTAACCTTGCCATTTTGTTTTGTGTAGTACCTCCCCTCGGTGATGTTGGTTAACTCTGACTCAATGCACTGCTCCCACTACTCGAACTACTACTATTCTGACTACATTTTCTAACTATAAGTGCTTTTGACAAATCCTCAAATGTTACCTCAGATCTTAGTGATGTACACAGGGTTGTGGAATTGACATAGGATCCATCTTGAGTAGGACTTACTGGTTCTCCTACTGTGGAAATGAAATGAGAATCCTCTTCCTCTCCTTCTATGTGTGGTATTTCTATGATATGGATTAGTGTGCAAGGTTCTCTCTTCTCATTCTCACTGCATGACTCTCCTTTCTCATCCCAAGTATTCAACCTCTTGCACCTTCTTCCACTATGCATTACTCCAAAATTGTCTTCCTCTTCTGATTCACCTTCTTCATTTCTCTATGTCCTCAGTCCCTCCCTTCCTTCTTCATTTATTTCTTCATTCTTTTCTACCTTTAGACCTTCCCCAAGTCATTCCCCAGTTCCCCTATGTGCATGTAGGCCCTTAGCAATCAGATTCCATTGTCATCACACATTTTTTGCACAAAAACATCTTTATCCAGGTACCCAATGCTTTCATAAAAATTCTATGCGGACCCTTAAATAAATCCCTCTCTACAACACTATATGACTAGGTACAATCCACTACAAATTATGTAATATATCCCCCCAGTATGTTGTTCAACCATAAATCATCTGCATTGGAAATCTTATTACTTACAAAATTCAATTTTCTTACCAACTCATGAGTCCAGTTCCTCGGTGTTATAGCACGACATCTCCTAGTATTCTCCACTAACCTTTCTAACTATTCAGTTAAAATAATCAGAAATTCACCAAAGAAAATTCCATGCAACTCTGTAAACACATATTGTTGCAACCATTTTTCATCACTCATCTGAGGATTTCTATTCTCTTTCTAGGAAAATTCTTGTTCCCTCCTTTCCATCCATTTAAAAATCTCTTTCATAATTGGCCTCCAAAACGTTCCCTCAATCACAAATTACGGGTCCCGATAATGGAACCATTTGTTGGTGTGTGGTTGTAAGACCCTAGGTTCAAGTTATATAACCAACAAAACCCTTCAAATACCATCCCTTTCAACATCACCTACATGCAAGTGAAGTCTCACCTGAGGTATCTATCGGGGCTGTAGGAACCAAGTTTCTACAGAGATGAGGGGATGTGAGGTCACCAACATGTTCATTGATATTTATATACCTTGTGTGCAATATTTTGTGTCTCTTATCCCTTGATTCATTAGTAAACTCAATTATACTGTACCATTATAATGCATATTGTGACATAGAACATTCAATGGAGAATTCATAATTATTGCACGTCACTCATATAACAAACAGATCTAGATCTAATCATGCATACACAAAACATCCATGAACAAGCAACTAAAAAGACAAATTCATACATATAATATAACTTGGTTCACCCAATCCTTTGGCTACGTCCACAATGGATGGATTCTTTATTGTTCTTCGTGCAATAATCTAAAGCTTTCACACTGTGCTACAATAGATACATCATGATATCATTCCCCATCCTTCCTAGCCCCTCTGCAGTGCGAGCTTCTCTCTCCAAACTCTCTCCTAAACCTTCAAACATAGACTCTCTCTCATTCTCATCCTATTCTGTCAACATCCTATTCTCTCTTTTTCAACAACAACCTATTCTTTCCCAACCCATTACATAGTTATACACAAAGTTTACGGATCAAAACTATACTAGCTTATCCCAAAACCCTATGAAAACTCATTATGACTAATTACAACTCATGACGACACATAGTTCGTGCATGCTTTCCCTACTTTTGCGCATGCATGTTGTTTTTCCTTAGTTTTCTCATGCATGTTGTTTTTCCTACTTCATATCCTTGCTTTATTTCCTTGATTTATCTTCTTATGCACTGCCAAATGCGCTTTTACTGCACACTCCAATCCTGGATCCGCCTTTCTTGCACACTTTCTCAACCCTTAGGGTATTTCTCAAAATTGCATCCAAAATGCTTGTCCAACAAGTAATTTTTAGGCTTGAGTGGTTTGGAGATCATTTTACATTAAATAATGACTTTATTAACCCCCTAAATCAGCCTTAAAATACATAAAACCCAAATTTTAAATTTACTTTGAGTAACCAACTTATCCTTAACTTGATTGATACATCTCTTTGGTAGTAAATTGGATAGTTATATAGGTGGCCTTAGAATTGATTTTGTCTTGTATTTGGAGCCCTATAGGCTACTAGGGAAGCCTCCATTATGTTGGATCCGTCCTTCGCTAAAATGAGGGAAGTTGTTGCCTAATGACAATATTAACAACTTCTAATGTTCCACTAGTCTTGGCACCTTGTGAACGTTTTGCACTAAGGTGCTAGATTTTTTGATAACGATATTTAGATACGGAGGATCGTTTGAAAAAGAATTGTAAGGTGTGGAAATTGGGTTTATCCACGATAGGCCTTGTTCCTAAAGCATATAATTTTTGAGTTAATTTCCATTGGTGTTCCAAAAATTTCAATGCCAAACATCACATTTTGAAAGTAAAGGAATTTGGTAAGTCACTTTTTTCTCTTATGCACACCACATTTAGAAGTATGTTGAGACTACATGCACCAACCAAGGTTTTCAAGGTTAAAGATGCAAATACCTCCATGAATGAAAATGGCGTCAATGTTTCTATTTTAAGGAAATGGTTGGTGCATCCAACCACTTAGAATGTAATTACCTACCAAATTTACATTGCAAAATTGGTAGAGCCATAAATAAGAAGTTGGATGGTTTTTCGCTAAGATTATTGACTAGGACAATATGTATAAAGTCCCAAGGTATGTTTTATATGTCATGCACTATGTGATTAATAAATGTGTAGTCTATGCTTGGGAAGAGCTAATATCAAATGATATTTCTCACTAGTTGGATCATTTTACAAAAACTTAAAGATTCGTTACGACCTCATATTTGGTATATGCAATTCTCTTTTGTAACTAGTTTGAGAATATGTCCCCCAAAGGGAATCTTTTTGTGTACTCAAAGCCTATTCCATTATGGTACCCTATGTTTTGGAAATGAAAGGCCCCTTTCAATTTTTAAAGAGTTTATGATTTATTTGTTGGGAGATTTAGATAGATGTTGATTGGGAATTCCCCAGTGAGATTAACAAAAGAAACCCAAGACCTTCTTCAATGGAAGGGTGACTTCATTTATGAAGAAAAAAATACATACATTTAACTTTATGGTTTCAAGGGGAAACCATATCTATTACCTAGATTCATGTGTGACACTAGATTCTTTCTGAGTAAGTTTTGTAGACAATACCATAAGTGGTCCTCATTTTTTGAGGGAAAGAAGAGGAAGTGGTTCATGACTACTCCATTAAGATTTGCATGTCTCATGGTGAAAAGTGTGGTTTGCATGAAAAAATTGACTTAGGGTTTACAATCCCTTTATTTAAAGGACACTAAGGATATTGAGGGTTACAATCCTAAGGGGATTTTTAAATCTTTTATCACCAAAAAAAAGTATGGCTCCTATTTTCCTTCTTCCATTCAAGAGGTTGAGGGTGATGGAGATAATGAAGGTATTGAGGTCGAGTAATGACCTATTGTTTGTCATAGTGATGAAGTTACAACTCATAGTGGTTTACACACATTGATTAGTTCCACTACTAGTGTTAAAGAAAAAATAATACAAGGATATTTCACCGATGATGTTAGGCATGAGACACCAAATATGAAGCAAAGAGGTTGGTTATCAACTAGCAGGAGAGGTATTTTTGTGTCCCAGTTTGGGAGAAATGCCATTTCTTCTTTAATGAAAACTATTTTTTCTACTTCCTCCAAGAAATACACGAGAGGTAGGATGGTTCTAATGATGGTGGATATGACCAAAACCTGCCTCAAGGTAAGATGGAGCAGAGCATGTTTTCCCTAAGAGGAAGTGGTCACCTTAAAATGACCCTGCAACTCAACCTAAAATGATCAAAGTCATTGATTATATCATGGAGGTTGAACACCAAGTTGATACTATATTTTCCTGAGCCATTGCACAATTGAAAATAAATAGTTTGTTTGTGTTGATTAATTGGATTGGTTGTCATTGATGTCAACCCTTGAAGAAAGTCCGGTAGTGAATTCTGGTAGAAGAAAGGTTTGGGTAATTGAAACAAGTTTTTTTTATGGATAATGTTATGAGTTTTGATATATTTTTAGGTAAGACTATTCTAGATGGATAGTACATGTCATGCCATTTTCGGTGGTATGTGGAGTGTCACATAACTCCTCACGGTTAGAGAGTTATGGCCATGTGAATTTGGAGAACTCCCGTGAGTCATCTATAAGCCCCAAAAAGTCAAAGTGTTTGCAAAATAAATTATTTAAATAATAAAGTTAATGGAGAACTCCCTAAAATAAGAAAAGTGGGATGCTACATGAAAGTATAAATAAGAGGCAAGTCTCTCTCATTTAATCACACTTAAACATATTGAATATCTTTTGTTGTGTAAGGCTTATTGCAAGTACTCATTGATACATCTGAAGTTGCGGAAGTCCGAGTTAGTACAAAGGGTTGACGGATAAAGTTTCGGAATTACAACGAATACTAAAAAAACCCTAATTTATAAGACGTATGCGGGCTGAAAGTGTATTAGGGTGCGTACATATGTGGGTTGACAGTGTATTAGGGTGCGTACATATGCGGGTTGACAATGTATTAGGGTGCCTACATGTGGGTAAAGACATGGAAACTTGAGAAGATGAAGATGAAAAGGTTCTATATTCCAAGATCAAGCTCCTGGGAAGGTCTATAATGCTCAGATACATTAGATCTATCCATTGGTTCAAAAGGTATGTCTTATTTCTATGAATAGTTGGATTTTGATGTATGCATGAGAAATGGTTATGGAGATTTGAGGATTCTCCCTAGAGAGACTAGTGGTTGCATGGGATATTTTTTATAAGTCATATTTACAGAAATACAGTGCTGGTATATTTATCATTGATACTTCTTGTTAGAGTTGAGGCACATCTTGTATTTCTTGGCATATGGCTAAGGGTTTTTGTGGTACATGGTTGAGAGATTGTATTGGTTGATGTATTGAGAGGCTGAATATCAGAAAGGGTTTTAAGTCTAGATAATTTGAGGGTTATTATATTTGTTCATGACTACACACACTTATGGCACATGACTAGAGAGATATATAGAGTTTTTAGGTAAAGGTTATGTATGAGGATGCATGCACAGGGTACATATACAGTCTGGATACAGTGACAGGTTACATATCTATGTGAAAGAAATTATTTATTTACCCTCTCCATTAGAGAAAAATTACAGATCATTGGACATTAAGGAAATGGGAATGGAAAGAGCCCTTTGGTCACATGATTCTATCGATGGAATGCTTAGGGATTATGCTCAAGAGAAAACAGATGAGAAAACCAAGTTGAAAAGGAGGATCGTTGATGGAATCTACATTGATACCCATGCCATTGTTCACACAATCGTTAGCCATGAGAACTCCTAAGCAATAAATAGAACATAATGCAAATGTAATTTCTAGAACAAGGAAGGACCAAGGTTTATTGTAGGGAGTAAGAGAAACAATAGCCACCAACATTAAATAAATGGTGAATTTGTTGATGGATATTTGTGAGATAGTAAGTAAATCCTCTATCATCTCCACCAAGATTGTTTCTTTGAGTGATAATATAAGACAATGTGTACAGGCTAATCAAGAGTTATGTAAGACTTACATTGAGACTTTCATCAAATTCCTACTAGACATGAATGAGAAAAAAATTAAAAGGAAAATATTCCTTAAAATGTGAGACTCATATAGATTAGAGTTGGGTGGGATGTTAGATTGGACATTTTGCAACAATTGATTACTGCTTTTGATATATTGATTGACGGGAGGAGTAAATCATTTTTTAAGAGCATTAATGAAATTAAATAAATAGATGAATCCTCAAGCATTCCTTAAGAGAGGGCCCTTACCAAAGAAGAATATGACTCGAATTTGATCACTTTCAAGACCACATTCATTAAACAATTTGATGGACTTGCCACCTTCTCAGGAATAGAGATAAGGTGATGGTTGAATGACCTAAAGATCGAAAATGTTCGAACTGAATCAATTGTGTAGGAGCAACACATAGAATTGAGCAAGGTCCAAAGTGAAATACTTTCTTTGAAAGTAAAAAAGGAGGTCACAATGGGTCACATTAGGTATTTCATGAAAGTATGGGTCAATAAGGCTTTAGATAAAGTGAATAAGACCTTATAAAGATTCAGTTAAAGTAAAAATTAGGGTTCATGAGGCACACACAATGACATTAGAGTTTATTCAAGTCAAGTTATATGATGAAAAATGGAGAGCGTCATATTTGATCCATTCTCAAATTTTGAAAGTCTTCCTTCTATGAAATTCCCCACCTTTTCTTCTTCCCTCATGTATTTTCATTAGGTTAATTTCTATCTACTTTTATAAAGAAAAAAACGAGGAATGACTAGAGGCCCCTTGTTTTCTTCTAGGTATTTCTTATCTATACCAATTTCATGGGAGCCCCATCCCTGCCCTCGAGAGAAAATGCATTCAATTTTTCATTTAATTGTCAGTCACTGAGATTTTGATAGAGGTTGTGTCTATTGTCAAGGCACTTTGTTTCAAACAATCTTGAAATTGGTTCACAAACAACTATTCAAGTGGCCATCTTTTTCTTATGAATTTTGTATGGTTCTATATCAATGGAAACTTGAGCAGATGGCTCTTCTATCTCTATTTCAATGAAATAGTCTTTTGAAATTATTTGATTGATCTTGCCATTGTTTTTATTTCTTTCCTTCATTTTGCAAAGTTGTGATTGACCCTACACTTATATTATTTAAAATAAGGCAATTTAAGCGAGGAGAAAAATATGTTAGAGGATCTTGCGATGATATTTATATTATTTTATTTTAGTGAGTATGATTTCTTGGTCCTTTCTCGGGCAGCTTGGTGCTTTAAGGGAAAATTTGTTGTTATAAAGAGATTTCTATGAGTTGAAATATTTTTTGGGGTTTACTGCTTAGCATTCACCCATTGCATTAATTGAGAGATATCAAGAAAACCTTAAACTCAAAAGGAGTGCCACCTTTTTTAAAATGAGGGAGAAAATTATAGAATCTTCTTGTCACCTCTCCAATGTTGGTCATTTTTCCTTTAACAAGGAAAGAGATTAACATGAGTGTAGCATCAAGTTTTAGAAAATCACACTCCTTGGTTAGCTTCAGTCTCATCTAATAAGGTGTACCACAGGGTTTACAATCTTCCATTCATAAATTCTATAAAAGAGTTATCATATATTTAGGTTAAGAAATAAATATACCATCATCCATTTGTAAGACTTTCTTTCCCAAAAGGAAATGCAACACATCAAGGTCAGTCATATGAAATGTATTTTCTCACTATTTCTTCAAACCCAAAATTAAATTAACATTTCTTCCATAGATGAGTAGGTCATTTACATACAATGCAACAATTATTGTTTGACCATTGACATGCAATACATAGATATTGTGATCTAATTCACAATGTTTGAAATTGTGCTTTGATGAAGTACAAGATGCAACCATTTGCTTGAAGAGAAAAAAGACTTTGTTGGCATCATTTTCAGTCTTGTATAAATTTGTTTTCAAGATTGATGGTTTTCTTGGTTTGTGACAAGATGTCGCAGGAAAGTTTTTGCAGCCATTGTAGAGCAAATTGTTTTGACGCCAAAGAGTTCGCAAGAGGGACTTGATTCTCAGTGGGAAGGCTGGTAGTCTTCCAAGCACAAAGAGAACAGTGGGTCAACATCAGCCAGAGAACAGTGGTTGAGGTACATAGCCAGTTGCAGTGCAAGGCATGTCAAGGTATCTAGGTGATTGTCAAAAAGACTTTTCAAGTAGAATCAGTTGATAGAACTTGGAAGCAGAAGAGTATTGAAGCTTAGGCAAATAATCATAAGCTTTTGTGGGTCCAAAAGCCTTTCAGTGGGAAGGTGTGATCAGAATTTGGACCAGGGGTCAAAATTTTGCTCAAAAATCAAAGTTCTTATAATTGCCTCAAAACGAATGGGTGCATAGCCCTCGTTGTCACGAACCCAATGCAACTTGAACGGGTTCAAACGAACGTCAGATGAGTGAGATATCGCATTCTGTTCAAATCGTCAAACAGGAAAAAAAATGTGTTGGTTGTACAGTCTGTACGGATGTTGACGTGGCAGGGTCATATGATGATGTGGAAAGTGGTGACATGTCAATGCTAAGTTGGCAGTCTGGGCAAATCATTGGTGGACACATGGAATCTTTTTGGTCAAGTGGTTTGGTGCCACGTGCCGCAGGCGTGGGCTGCCACTTGGCACCCTATTATGGTATGGTTTGGTTGTTTAAAATGTTATGGAGTCTGTGGGGATCGAACCCCGGACCTCCCTCATTGACAAATATTTGACAAAGTCCGACCAACCGATGCGCCCACCATAGTTCTTACTATATAATGTTTTGAAAATTATTTGAATTCGCCTTGTTGTACATTTCGGCGGGGGGTCGAGCTAGGGCTTAGCCCCAACCCGCGGTTTCTATACACGCCATGTGACCACCATATAAAACGCACGCAGGATTTGGTTTTTAAAATGGTTATAACACCAATGCACCCGCCACTTGTCACATCTGCATGTGCCCGTGGCATTGGGGCCTTTTTCTTTTATGCGCGGTCACATGGACCATATGCCCAATGGCCTATGCGGTTAGGGGGCTTAATTCCATTAACCATTCTACAATTGCACCCACTTTTTGGTTATGCACCCGGTGCTAGGTTTTAGCACGAGATTGAGCGCAGAGGCTAGGTTGGATGCACAGAGGTGCATTTTGGTGAACCAGAGATAACAAGCTTGAAGGAGGAAGAAGGCAGGAGGCCTAACTTCTTCATCTTTTGGCCAAATGAGGTGTCGAAAAATCCCAGATAGGGGTTTTTGAATGTTTTGAATCCATTGGCACTGTTTTCAAAGGCATTTGAAGACTTATTTTTCATTTTTTACACCATTTAATTTTCAGAGAGCTCCAGGGAGCTTGAAGCCCTCATTGATGGAGGTCATGCTCAGATGAGCCCAAGTCTGTTTTCTGTGATTGAATAGTTATTTTTGGCTAATTGTTATGCTCTTAACACATTAGGATAGGTTTCAGAGGCATTTGAGGACTTTTACAGGTGTTTTTTCCACAAGGAAGCTCAGGGAAGCTTAAGGCCACATGTAGAAGAGGTCATGCCCGGATGAGCCACGATCCGTTTTCAGAGTTCTATTAGTCATTTCCGGGGTTTTATGTATTCTGAACCCAATGGTATAGTCAATATTTCCATTGGAGTTGAGCAGCAACTTGTAAAAGAATTTTTGACAAACTAATCCCAGAGAGCCTAGTCCATTGATGGAGGCTCAAGGAGATGTAGCCCAGAGAGGGGTGAACTCCTTTATCATCTTGTTATTGTTGTGAGTTTGTTGGTTATATTTGCTGCAAGATATGTTTGTTGTGTATTTATTTAAAACACATATTTAATCTTACAAAGATCTCACACATAAATATTTAAAAGAAGCATGAAATTGACACATAAAACTTCTTGCATAACTAAGACATTGAGCAAGGTCCTGAAGTTTATTTTAATGAAGTAGAGGGTGCTTGCATAGCATAACAAGTCAGCCCCTATTTTCAGATCATGCACTTGTTTCATGCACTTGTTGAAGCAAGGGTTCCCTTTGTTTGGGACGAGCTCACACAATGATCTTTTTATGTGCTTAAGAATGCGCATATGTCTTCCCCTCTACTCAATACTTTGGAATACAACAAGGACTTCTTAATTGTATATCACAAAAAAAAAATCCATTGTTCATATGGTCTTGGTTCAGGAAGATGATAGCTTGCAAGATCATGTCATATATTATCTCAACCATGGTCTAATTGGGCCTAAACTGAATTATTCGCATGTTGAGAAGCTATTCTTGGCATTTGTTCACATTGTCCAGAGACTTGGACATTATATTTTACTTCGGAAAACCACTATAGTAGTTGATGTCAATCCATTTCAGTACATCCTAACACGACGTATAATATGGAGAAAATACAACAAGTAGATTTTCATTCTACAAGAATTTAACTTGGATTTTATTTTAGCTAAGTCAAAAAAGTATTGTTTTTTCTTCGAGCTGATGTCGAAATTTCCCTGGGAGGATGAGGAAACCGTAATCACATACTCCTTTCCAGACAAGCATTTGTTCCTTATCTCTTTCAATGATCCTTGGTATGGATACATCCTTGTATGTCTCCATAATCTGAATTTTGCTTTGCATTACTCATGAGAATACTGGCGTCAGATTCTCCATCAGGTGAAGAATTACCTCATTATCGGAGACACTTTGTATCTCCAAGGGGTTGATTCAATTCTTTTTCATTGTTTGACCCATAAGGAAGTAGATTCTGTGATAAATTATTTCCATATTGGAGCATGTGGAAGTCATATATATGGGTTGGATACAACCCAAAATATCTTACACGTCGGGTAATTTTCGCCAACAATATTTAAAGATTGTGTTGAGGTGGTCAAAACGTGTCATCCTTGCCATATTTTTTCTAGGAAAATGCATGTGCATCCTACTTCATCGTTTCCCATTGTCACCGTCAGTTCGTTTACAAAGTGGGGAATTGATTTCACCACATGCCACCCGCCTTCAACTAGGGGGAATCGTTATATCATTGTGGTCGTCAACTAGTTTACAAAGTCGGTAGAGGCCATGCCTACTTTTGTGAATGATGGTGAGACTGTAGATTTATTTATGTTCAATCAGGTTATCACTAGGTTCAGAGTTCCGATAGAAATTGTCACTAACCATGGCAGTCACTTTCAGAATCAAATGATGTCGAAGTTAGTATCTAAATTGGAACTTAAGCAGGAGCATTTTTCTGATTACTATCCTCAAGTGAATGGTCAAGTAGAGGTCGTGAACAAGTCTCTCAAAACCATAATCCAATGCATTATCAATAAGAGTATGTCTAATTGGCATTTTATTTTTTATCCAACATTATGGGCATATTCAACCTTCGTCAAGACTTCCACCATTTTTTCTCCTTTCCAACTCATTCACGGGGTGGAAGCAGTCATGCTTAATGAATGTGAAATCCCTTCGTTAAAGATCATAGTTGAGCTTCTACCTGACACAAAAAAATTGAAATCTCGTCTTGTTCACCTAGAGTACTTAGATTAGAAACTTTGTGATGCTATTACAACGAACGAGACCCATAAGAAGCATGTCAAGTCTCAAAATGACAAGTATGTCCACCTAAGGAATTTTCTGAGGGTGAGCTTGTTCTGGTTTACAATCAAGATAAGGATGCTTTAGGGGAAAGAAAGTTCAATCTGATGTGGCATGGTCCTTACATAGTGAGGTGTGCCCTCCGGAAGGGAGCTTATGGGTTATCTGATTATGAAGGTAATGTGTTGACCGAGTCCGAAAATGGACTCTACCTGAAGAGGTACTATGCTTGAGATTTCTAGCTCGGGCATTTTCCCATTGTATTTATTGTTCATAGATAATATTTTTTTAGTCTTTTATCTAGTTTTTTTTTTGGTCGCTTATATTGTTTCTACTTGATTGGAATATTTCTATGGAATATCCAGTCCATGTTGGGTTCGTGGATGGCACAAGTCATCACACTCAAAACCTCACTTCGGCTACATGGGTGATTTACTTTCCTGAGGGCCAAGTGGCTATGTTTGGAGGCGCTTGTCTGGGGCTAGCAACAAATCATGTGCTCGAGTATAGTGTCATGATCGTACTCCTAAAAGATGATATTGTGCATTGTATCTCATGTTTAGTATTTCTCCTAGATTCCCATTTGGAGGTGTCGCAGTGAAATGGTCAATACCATGTGCAGGATCCCACGTTGCTCCGATGACTCTTACAGGTACATATTCTGGAATGATAGTTTAATTATATTACTTATATTCACGTTTTCATAAGTGCAAATTATGTATATGATGCACACACTAACTATGTATTGGATTGGAATTTGTCACATATATAAAATAAGAAACACATACATAATTGTGCATAACAATTGTGTACCAAGGAAAACAAGAGATTTGTATATATATTATTTTTGTGTCCAATGATAACAAAATATGGATTTTAAGTTACAAAATGGGTCTCTATCCATGAATGTTTATATATAGGTCAGTACAAAAAGAGTTGTAATATATATATGTTGAGGGACCTGCCCCCGCATGTGTGTCTATGTAGCATAAAACAACATTGTCCAGGCACCAAAATAATTGTAACCAGGCCCGTGGTACACCGATAATGTGTCGTTACATCCACTTCAGCAAGTCCTAAATCTACACCATGGAATCTGATGCATAAGATGGTCTATATTCCTTTGGACACTCTATAAGGTGTGCTCTATCTAAGCAACATCTGCACTTGGTTGGGCCTCACCATGACCCTTGTGTTGACGATGTGGGTACCCCTATGACTATCTCTATCTGATATATGTGCATTCATAGATTTTTGTTAACTATAATTTGTCTAAAAATATCTTTGTTTTACTTTTTGAACTTATTCAAACAAACTAAATATTAAATAATATTGAAATTTGAAATTTGTTTTTACCTATCTCCCCTAGCGCACCACCAAGAGGCATGGGAATGTCTGGATCATGAGTGAAACTTATCCCCTCTTAGGGATAGTCATCTATATCTATGATCTGACACTCCCACCACTTGAAAAATCATCATCATGTGCATAGAGTATGCGCCCACCTCCTGTTATAACCCTAAATTGCACCACACATGCTTACCTGGCATCAGGCCAACTCATATCCCTTCCTTGCCAAAGCCATGTTGAATAAACTCTTGAACCCTTTTTCACATACAAGCATGGAAAGGGCCTACTAACCTTTTTACTGATGTTTGGTGTAGATCCTCCGTTGTGCTTTGTCCACTTGCTTGCGCTGCTCCTTCCAAAGACAATCCTGCAATCAAGACAAAACACTACGCATGCATGCTATTTTTCTACTTGAGGGTTAGAGATTAAGCATAAATCGAATAAATCATATATAACTCATGCATTGGGACGGGAAAAGTATTCTTTATTATTTTCAAGATGAATCAACTTACAATCAATGTCGAGACCGGCCACCGCTCCTTGATCCTGATCCTAGGCTCCTCCTCTTCTTTGTCCTCCAACTGCTTTGCGTTAATCCTCCTTAGGCTTGAGGAAAGGCTAAAGGGTTGGGACAAATGGATTCGGAAAATGGGCAGAGTTTCTTCGCTATCTTTTTCCCTTTTTCCAAATAGTACCCCTACGCCTTCTTTTATAGGCTAGAAGGAGCTAGGGTTTTGGACGAACTCTCGGCCATGCATGGCCGAGATTTTCAGTTAACTGACCCATAGCTTTTTGTCCCATCGGCAACTTTCCTTTTTTTGTGATTCTGAAGGTAAACGCGAGTTGTAGTGGGCCTGCCAGCGTTCCAACGCATGCAGTAGTAGGCCTGCCAGCGTTCCAACGCGTGCAGTAGTGGGTTAGGGCACGTGTCACTTGATTTAAGAGGATTTTCAAGAGTTTATTCAGCATGGCTTTGGCAAGGAAGGGATATGAGTTGGCTTGATGCCAGGTAAGCATGTGTGGTGCAATTTAGGTTTATAACAGATGCCCCCTAATGTGTGAGGTCAGAAGAGCATTTGATGGCTTAAATACATTACCAATTCTTTACCAATCTGTACTGATATGTTGAATGAGTGAGCCCAGGAATCAAGAATCAAGAGGTGTCGTCTGCAAAAAAATATCAAATGTCTCACCGAGGTGGGCATACCCATGCTCGGGATAAAATAGAACCATGGATACCAATCAAATACACTGTAGATCCATGTCAAACAACTATGAAGAGTAGCCGCGAATAATACACAGCGGAGCTACATCTTGAAATCAGAAAGATATACATATAAAGTATCCATCTCCCAGAAGCTGATTCGGCCTGATGGTTGTACTTCAGAGCTCGAGCAACAACTTCAAAATCTTATAAAACTCTGGTAGGAGTGTAATATGAGTGTACGACTGCACTACCCAGAGGTGTTTGACGGCTTGTCGGTTATGGACTTGATAATCTTGATGATCGGACTGAAGGCTTCAGTGATTTCGAACAAAGACTTGATTGGATGTTCAAGATGGCTGGGTATGTGGACAAGAGACATATTGCAGAGGGGTCGACTCAAGCTTAGTGACAAACTTCCCTTGGATAATAGCAGGACAAGTGATAAGACTCAGGCAACATATCTATTAATCATAAGTCTACGAAGCAGAATGCAACGCAAACTCTCCATATGTTTGGAAGAGTAACCAAACGGTGGAGGACACAACTCTATATAACAAGCAAAGCTTCCTAAGGTTGTACTACATCCCATAGTCTGATGAATCAAACAGACAGATGTGTTTTATCCAAGGGCGACTCATGATGCTGCCAATAAAGAAAATACTTTTCCCATCCTCTTTTTGGGGTATATTTGATTTTTTTTTTCTGTTCTTTTTGATGATTTTGAAAAAGAATAAAGGAATATTATGTTACAATGGAGGAACGAGTCTAGAAAACAGACAAGCTCAAGGAAAAATGACAAGACTGATGTTCTAGGGAAATGATACTCGGGAAAAATCCTTCAGTGGCCAAAGGTGTTAAGACGCAAAGGCAAACTGTTACTAGGCTGATGGGTAAAGGATGCAAATGTGGTTGATAGAACACACAATGGTAAGGTCCTTCGATGTAAGTTTAATGAGCCCAGAGAAGGTAAGCTCGATGGTTTTTCATATTTAGAGAGTTTGAAAAAGCATAAAAGGAAACTCCATTGGGGTACCTTTTTCGTCAATAGTCTAGTCGGTTCGAAAAAGGGATAAACTAGCACCG
>JZKD02S1358258.1:178045-188895 GCA_000966675.3 Picea glauca
CGTGTAATTTGATGTCATGCTATCTTCTTGGAATTAATGAAAATGTTATTAAAAGGGGAACTTTCACAAAATATGTGGGGCATGCTATGTATGTTATTTAAATGGTTTATAGAAAAAAAAAAAAATTAATGAAAATGTTATTAAAGGGAGAGAATTCACAAAATACGTGGGTGCATGCTATGTATGTTATTTAAATGGTTTATAGAAAGAAAAAATTAATGTATAGGTCTCTTTGCATTATACTTTAGAGAAGGAAAAAAATAATAATGCGTATGTTTATTTATATATGTAATTGTATATATGTTTGGCTTGGTAATATTTATATAAAAAGAAATTATGTGTAATGAATTTTTAACCCCATATATATATATAATTTATATATGTTATATAATATAATATGATTGTATATATGCTATTTTGGTTGGTTTTATATGTAAAAGGAGTACATTTTTATGATAGACTCTAGCCCAAATAAGTAGCATAGAATGATTAGAGAAATTCACATAAGAGAGATAAATAGTACATAAGCTACGTGGGATCTTGGAATTTTGATGGGTATTCTCCCCAAGGTTGATTGACATCACATAGAGGCCCTGGCCTTTTTATTTATCAGAATTCTTAGGTAGAAGATAAATGGTGGGTTCCACTATTTTTAGGGAAAATCCCTTATATTGGTGGGTTTATTACAACGTATCAATGATTGTATAAGAAAAAATTCTATAAAAAATATTAATCAAAGATATTATAACCGAATTCTAAAGAAATAACTAACTATTGGGAAGAAGAGAAAGATCAACTCACCAGGAGTCCAAAGGTTGATGTCATTCTCGATTGTTGGAGTCTCTTCGCTCTTTTCCAATGGTTCCCCTGAAACCTGCAAGAACCTCAAACAAACAGGCCTATACAGAGAGGTTATACTAATAACTACCCGTCATTCCTACGGAAATGATGGAAAGATCAAAACAATTAGTATTCTATGAAGCATATATAATAGAATTGCAGATTTAAACAATACCAAAACAATACACTTCGAAGGAATGTGTTTCTATATTATTGATGAACAACCGTTAGGTAGTTACATATTTTACGTGTCCAATGCAAAGTTGCCTTGTTGAAAAGATCCTGGATTCCTCCAACCTGGCTATAAGGATGAATTTTGACACTGAATTCACCACGAACCCAAAGAGAATATATGGGAGACTCTTGGTGAGATAGGTTGGTGATCAGAAGGAGGCTGGAAACAAGGGTTTCCAGGTTTAAAAACTAGCAGTAATAAGGATATGTATGGGCTTATAGACTCAGTAGGGATAGCTAGAGAGGTGTTTTCTCTGATGTGCAAAGTATCATTACCTTTCTCCTTGAGGATAATGCTCCTTTTATGCGGTCTCTAGTTGGTTAGAGACGGTTGAGTATAGGTAAAATGAGTTAGGCAACTAACCAAACCTGTAACTCAATAATTAATTATGAATAATTATATTAACTTAGCATTTTTTGACATGTACGCGACTATCCCTTGGGTAACTTGTGTATGCGTAGGTTGCATAATTGTGAGGGAACATATATCGACCAATTTTTTATTAGGACTCAAGGAAGTATGGGGAAGAGTTATCTGTAAGGAGGATAGGGATAAGGCTAGAAAGGGCATCAATGCTTCAAAGGTGGCAATTAAATTATAACAAATGTCCCCTAATGTGTGAGGTCAGAAGAGAAACTAATGGAAAAAATACATTCTAAGTCTTTGAAGAGAAGTTAGCCAAGGTGAAGGTCACCGAAATCCAATCTAAGGACAACAACCAAAACAAAAACAAGTCAGAAAACTCAATTCTTGAGGCGGGTACACCCATGCTCAAGTGTGATGATATGCATTGCCGCTAATTAATTACATTGGGGATCCATGAAGAGTGTATATAGAAGGAAATGACCATGGCCACAGAAGAGATACACAATGGAACCATGTCAAACAAAGATCATATCCACAAAAGAGATACATAGTGAATCTATGTCTCAGAATCAATGAAGGATATTTGGGGCAAGAGCTGGATAATTGATCCTTCACGAGTATCGATGAGAGGAGTGGCACTATCCAATTGCAACTCGGGAAACAACTTTAAAAAGGTGATGCTACTACATTTTCTAAGTCTTCAAATCAACCATCATGGTACGATTCTGCACCATGAAAATTGATGTGTTGAAGTCAAACACAATGAGACACCGTTTGGTTACCGACCATTAATGTATATCGTTAACAAACAAGAGACAACTCACCGATAATGATAATGGGCATCAAGGTACCTAGCACAATATAACAAGTATGAATAGAGGATCTGATGACGAACTCCTGGTAGAATCTATTGATCAGGGGACATTGATGTATTCTCACTATCAATATCGAGGGAACTTGCCACTAATGACTGCAAACCCCAAGGTACTAATAATGACTCTAGATGCATGTCCCAGAGAAAGATGTGCTAAAGTTGATAGGAAGAGATCCTCTGGAAGGAGGGAATTAAGGCATCCCCCATCATCCAACAAGAGGAGTAGGTACTAGAAGGCCAAATATTGGAAGGAATCAGATGAAATATTGAAAGGATCACCACGAAGTACGTCTCCTATGTGTACCAAATGTAAATATTGCATGAAAGAGACCCTATGAATAACAACCAATAATGAATACTTTCAAAAAAAGCAAGGAAATCACTAATGGGGACAAATGGAATCCAAGGTAATGTACAAATCCCGATGTGTGAATAATGTTCTTGTCTTTGAACACAAGGGAAACCACTCAGTCAATGCCCAATGATGTAATGCCATCTGCTGAGCACAAAGTCATCTATCATTGTTGTGAATAGGCCCATGGTGCAACTCTAGGTCAAACTCTCCGAGCAATTTGTCATAGTCAATAAGAGCTTAACCCATCGGTAGGAATTCAATGGAGACCTTCCATACTAGCATGAGTATAGGACAAATATACTTATGATTTTGAGATGTACTTGACACATGGGAAGGTCGACTTGCAAAGCTAAGAATTCTATGAAATGGCCGGCACAAGATAAAAATTTCGTTGAATAAAAACACGATACATTATGTGACTTAGGAAGCATAGACTGAAAATGAACATTGACATAATTCTACGATGCAGGAGGCAATGACAAACTCTCCATAGTGACTGGAAGAATAACTAGTCGGAGAAGTAACAACTCTATGTAATTAGTTCGGTTTCCTAAATCAATACTAATCCAAATTGTTGAGACTTGACTACTACCAATAACAGTAGAGAACACTCATTCCCATGCACTTTTTATTTTATTTTATTTTTTGTCTTTTTCATATTGGGAATCTTGAAAAAGAAAAAAAGAATGTTAAAATATACAAAGGAAAGAAGGGTCGCAAGTAGGAAAACTAGTTCCAAGCGCAAGGAACATACCTATGCTCAATGCAAAGAAGCATGTGTAGGATATGGACACTCGGGGGGATGTTTCCTCCTAGGTTACATGTGTCAAATTGCAAAGGAAAAACTTGCAAGTCTAGCAACTGAAGAGAATGAATAAATGGTTAAGCAACAACAAGTTGAAGTCAACATTAGGCTCAAAATCACGAGCGGTAAAATGAAATGTAGTATTACAACTTAACACAAAATTATGGGATCCTCACGGGTAGAAAAGGCCATAACAAGATGGAGAAGAACATGAGGTTTTCAACACAATGTCATGGCGGGACTAACAGGACTCCTGAGCCTAAGAAAAACTTCAACATGGGAACCAAAAGGCAAAGCAGGTGCGAAACTAGGATTTTGATGACAGTAGGCTCTACCACAAATTGAACGAAACTTAAAAATGGATATTGGCAGGGGTCAAACACAAGGGTCGCATTGATATTGGCAGAGTTACTCACTCTGCTTTTTTGATATCAATGTAGAGATTGCACGTATTACCGGGATCACTAGGGGATATACCCACAATGACGAGTGGAAGCCTTTTGAGTTGATTGTGGGCTAGATACCTTGCCCTTGCGTGTGGATCAGACTGTCGACTGTTCCCCCAGGCTTTATTGTTGTTGGTGGTGACCTTCGTGGCCTATCTTTCTAGGTTCTTACCCAAGGTGATTGTGCAGGGGAAAGTCTTCATTGTACCTGGAATTGACGTTGACCAAACTCACTCGGGCTCCTTGGAGGGTATACCCACGATTATGTGTGGGAGCTTGCACTAGGGTGTAAGTCTGTTAAGCAGGTCATCAACGTAACTTTTCCACATTAGCCCATCCCCTTCTCGTCTCGTTGCTGTGATGTTGGATCTCATCACCAACTAGTGGCTTAGAAATTAGAAGGTCTTGTTTTCTTGGTGTTGCTTTCTAGATTTTATTTACTAGCACGTGTCTATAGGATTTTCTTCGTGAAGTTTGTCACTCGTTTACAATAGCTCCTCCACATCGTTCACGTAGAATGTAGGCTCCAGAGCATCTGGAAGGTTCTCAACCCTTGCCCACAAGCACACCTGGCGGCTCTCCTCGGCAAAGTGAAGTCCCAGTCGTCACCACACCACAAGTGGAACGCACTGACTCTCTAGAATGTTTTTGAATTACAAACACTCGAGAGGAATTTAGACCTAACCCCGATTCTGAGAGACGTTATATGTGAGTATACTCTTCTGGAGACTTAATTGTTGTGTATTCCGGATCTCCGACTGGATCCTTTCCCAGTATAGAAGGCCAAGATCCTTTTTGGTCTACAGGTGTTTTCTGATGAGACCTTTTTGGTCCAGGTTCCCTTGTGATTTCTGAGATTAATCCACCTGTGATTTCCGAAATCTCTAATCTAGAGACAGTACCGTTAACTACTGCTTATCACTTTACTGTCCCTGCCGAAATGGCCCATCTTGCAACTACTACGAGTGTTCCAACCGGGTTTCCTGCGGTTAGTCTTGCTCCCATCAACACACCGTGAATGCCCAACGTCAATCTGATACTACCACCTGGATACCGTGCGTTGAATGTTACCATTCCTACTCCCGCACAAACTCCATCCGACTCTCCTAGTGGTCCTTCTTCTTCTGGGAACTTTCTTCCTGGTTTTGTTCCAATACTCCCTCAACTTCCTTTTGGAGGACTTTCTTCGTCCTCTACTGACAATCCTAATCCTAGTGGTGTTATTCCATCATTCACTCTAGCTTATCAGCTTCCGGTTGGTGGACAATCTCATCAAGGTAGTATAACTCAACCCCCTCTCAGTTGGCAAATGCCAATTGGAACGTTGCCTTCAATTGGTACACCACCTTCACTGGGAGGAGAAACTCCACCTTATGGGAAGAACATACCTCCATCCTTGGCCCAGTATTGGAATCAGTTGATACAAAATTCTTCTCAATCGACTGGGGGGCAGTAGTTTCCAACTGCGTCAGTAACACCCCCTAGCATGGGCCAACCATATCCCGGTTCGTTTAATCCCATTTGGGGGTCAAATGATCAAACTCAAGCCTCTGTTCCAGGGTATAATCCGATGAGCTACTATCCTGTCCAACCACCACCGAATATGCCTGGATCTTCACATTATATGTGGACTGCTTATGGTCCTACTGGTTTGCTGACGGGGCTTCCTCCCTAGAGCCACCAGTACCGGCAGGTGAATCGACAGTTACCCTTTCTTGCCACTTTGGATCTTCCGGATTTGTCTAGGATTTTAAATGATCCTATTCATCACTCTCCCCAATGGCCTGTTATCCCAGCCAAGCTTCCCTTGGACATTCCTAAATTCGACGACAAAGTGGGAGAGGACCCAAACAATCACGTTATGACTTTTCACCTATGGTGTTCATCCAACTCATTGATGGATGACTCTATTTGTTTATGTCTTTTTCAACGAACCCTTACCGGTTCTGCTGCGAAGTGGTATATTGAATTGTCGCGAGGTTTCTTCTCTGATTTTAACACCCTAGATATGGCTTTCCTTACGCATTACCAGTTACCGATCCGTTATGACACATGCACCGAGATTTTGACTTCCTTCAAACAAACCAAAGGCACTCATATCTCTTATCACATTCATGAGGGGCGAAGGAGACGATGTCTCATTAAACTTGAGCTCCCTGATCAGTTATTGGCAGAATGGTTTACAAAATCATTTCTGAATGAAATCGGTAAGGACATTGCCATGGGTGGCATTGTCACAGAAGAGCAGGCTATTAGTCGTGCCCAATATCTTGATCTCGTTTATTCGCAAACGGGAACACTTTATGATTTACTACCTGAATTACCTCATCCTAATGCTTCCAGCACTTCAATTACTCCAGCTGCCTCGCATTCTGCTGATGGTGTGATTGGTACTGCCCGAGCCCAATCACATTTTGTTTCAAGCACAAACCCTAAATTTGCTTCTTCTAATGTTCAAAATGCTCCGTCTCCTGCCACTCCCACCGGCAAGACTTCTGAGGTAAATGTTGTCCAATCTACCCCAACTGGTAAAGGAAAATCTAAAAAAGGGCGAGGCAAGAATAAGGGGGGAAAAAATAATACTCAAGCAGAGCAACCTAAAACTACTCCTGTTGATGACCGGGATAAGTGCAAACCCCGATACCCTTTCCTTATCTGTGGTGATGATCACTACACGAAGGATTTTCCACGACGTGTCGAGGTCACTAAGTTCCTTCAGGGAGCCCCGGAACCACCTACACCGATTGTCTTGTCCCAACCCTTCCCTTCTCAACAAAAAGCTCAATTGGTCATCCATGACCAACCCTCATCTTCTACCACTTCTTATGTTTTGATGTGTACTGGTGATTCTAAGCAGAACAACGTTGCACTCATGACTCGAGCCAAAGATTATTCTCCATCTAAGGAGAAGGTTGACGATTTACCTCTTGCTTTGGTACAACCCTCTCCAGCGACTCCACCTACCAACGATCCTCTTCATCTCGAACGACCGAGCCTCGACACAGTTCTGCGACCCCCCCCTAAGGGTGTCGTTCGGAAATTGGATTTCAATTCTCATGCTCGTGCGGCCCAGAACTACGACATTGTTGAAGATCTAGCCCAAGCACCTTCTGTGATGTCAGCCCTTGAAGTCCTTCAAACTTGTCCTACACAACAGAAGGCACTGTTGAAAGCTATCGGTGGAATTGACCTGATGGATACAAATTTAATAGTTTTTGACTTGGATGATCATATTCCAAGGTTACCCCCTCAACTCGCATTCCAGATACAGGTTGTTGTCTCTGACAAGAAAATTTACCGAACTGTTATCGACGAGGGTGCCTCGACGTGTGTAATGTCTTTTTCTTGCTAGAAATCCATTGGCTATCCTTCCTTGAACGAATCACAAAACACTCTTAAAGCCTTCAATGGCTCTGTTTTTAAGCCCTACGGTGTTCTTCCTTTGTTGCCCATCACTTTAGAAGGTAAGACGGTCCAAGTTGAAGTGGAAGTCTTTGATGCTCCCCTTTATTATAATCTTCTGCTTGGCTGAAGCTGCATCGATTCTATGCGCGCTGTTGTGTCGACCCTTTTCCGTGTAGTGCATTTTCCTCATCAAGGAAAGGTTGTGACCATCAACCAACTCGCCTTCTTCAATTTTGATACTCATACTGGAAACGTGTCGTTTATTGCTAAAACCCCGCCGGGTTATGAGAACGTCGGTGTAGGCCTTCTAAAGGACTCCTCGTTAATGGGTACTTTCCCCATTCCACCACCCGAGGTTCCACGCCCGTCTGTTGCTTCTATCAACATGATCTCCAATTTGCCTCATGAACTTCCTGCGTCTCACGACCCTTGGATAGTCCTTGACTCTGGAGATCATCTTCGTTACGACGACGAAATGCCGTTAAGTCTCGTTCAATCCGCCTATCAGGCCATTCAATTGGCAGCACCTTCTACCCCCTCTCTTGATGAGTTGTCTCCCGATCTTTTTCATGTTCTTTTTCCCACTGACGAGATGATCATGTCCGTCATGGAAGACACCCCTTGGGATGATGGGCATCATTGTTCCATACTCTTTCTGGAGAAACACACTCTTGATAACTACCAACGGATTTCGACTCTGTCAACCGTTGTGGTCATTTCAATTGTTCCCGAGCCTACACGCGATGTGTTTGTTGAAGGGAACTTAAGTAATATCTCGCCCACGATTCCCATTGACATATCCATTAAACCTGGAATCGTCGAAAATGTTCATATTGGAGCTTCGTGTTCCCCGGACGAAATAGTCACCTATACATCCCTTTTCAAAGAATTTCGTGACATCTTCGCCTGGAGCTACGAAGAGATGCCAGGTATCAACCTTGCAATTGTTGTACATGAGATAAAGACATACCCCGACGCTAAACCCGTCCGACAACGCCTTCATCCAGTTCACCCACGTAAAGCGGCTGCTATCAAGCTCGAAGTTGAGAAACTTCTGAAAGCCGACTTTATTTATTCGGTGGCTCTTACAGACTGGGTTTCCAATCCTGTCTCGATTGACAAAAAAGGAGGCACTATTCGTGTATGCGTTGATTATAGGGATGTTAAAAAAGCTTGTCCCAAAGACAACTTTCCTACCCCCTTCGTCGATCAGATTGTCGATGATTGCGCCGGAAGTGAAATCTTCTCTCTCATGGATGGTTTATCTGGCTATAATCAAATTAACATTGCTCTTGTGGATCAACATAAAACTGCTTTTATTTGTCCTTGGGGTACTTTTGCCTATCGCAAACTCCCTTTCGGTCTTAAGAATGCGGGTGCAACTTTTCAACGCGCTATGTCTTATGATTTTCATGATATCAAGCACATCGTTCAACCATATTTGGACAATTTACCCACTCATTCTATGCACAGAGTTGATCACCCCACTCACCTCCTAGCCATTTTCGTTCGCTGTCGGTTCTACCGTATACGTTTAAATCCTCATAAGTGTGTTTTCTGTGTAGAATCCAGCCGTCTTCTAGGTTTTATTGTTTTGGGTCAAGGGATCAGGGTGGATCCTTTGAAGGTTGAGGCGATCCTTAATCTCCCTCCTCCTTCTACACTTCGCCAGTTGCAAAGTTTGCAGGGGAAAGCAAACTTTCTTCGTCGTTTTATCCCAAATTACGTCGAGATTACTCGTGGATTTACACGTCTAATAAAGAAAGATTCAGAGTTCATCTGGGATGCCATTGCCAACAATGCTTTTGAATCTTTGAAGTTATCGCTAACGCGAGCTCCGCTTCTCTTCCCCCCCGATTATAGTTGCGATTATTTCCTTTATCTTGCTGCCTCAGAGTACACTATTGGCATGGTTCTCGTCCAAGAGGATGATGCACACGACGAACATGTTATTTATTACTTGAGTCAAAGTCTCACACCCACTGAAATAAAGTATCAACATGTCGAAAAACTGGCCTTGGCTGCCTTTCAATCTGTCCAACGCTTCCGGCACTATATCCTCTCACGCAAGACTACAGTGACTTCTCATTGCAAACCCATGCAACATATTTTGAGACGTCAATTGTTGGGGAGAAAATACTACAAATAGATTGTGATACTCCAGGAGTTTGACTTGGAATTCGACTGAGCCAAGTCCAAGAAATCCTTAGTTTTTGCTGAGTTGATATGCGATTTTCCTCATTCTGCAACGGAAAATGTAGCAGTTGATTCATTACCCGATGAATCTCTTTTCCTTATTAGCACTGATGATCTTTGGTATGGGGATATCATTATATATCTCCAAACCAAGACTTTCCGGCCTACTTTGTCTAGTACTGAACGACGTCGCATACGCTATCAAGCTCGTCAATACATTATCCTCGACCGTCGGGGGATTGACTCTGTTTTTCGACATTGTCTAACGTTTGACGAAGCCGAGAAAGCTCTGAATGACCGACATTCCGGAGCATGTGGTGGTCATATGTCTGGGTATGCTACTACCTAGAAGATCTTACATGCAGGGTATTTTTGGCCTTCTTTGTTTAACGACTGCATTATTGTCGTTCATAAATGCCATGCCTGCTAGACCTACAATCAGAAAATTCGGTCACATCCCGCTCCTCTGCATCCTGTGGTCTCAGTTGGTCCCTTTGCGAAATGGGGCATTGATTTCATGACATGTCACCCTCACTCGGCCGGGGGGCATGGTTACATCATTGTAGCCATTGATTACTTTACGAAATGGGCCGAGGCGATGTCGACATTTGACAACACTGGAAAGACCGCAACCTTGTTTCTTTTTAATCACGCCATAGCTCGTTTTGGTGTTCCCCAAGCTATCATCACTGATCACGGTAGCCACTTTAGGAATTTTATGATGTCTGAACTTAGGGAAAAGTTGGGTCTTCGCCATGATAACTCAACGCCCTATTATCCACAGGCTAATGGCCAGGTCGAAGCGATAAAAAAAGTTCTCATAACTATGCTTCGACGGATGATAGGGATTCATAAAACAAGTTGGCACACAATGTTTTTTTCAAAATTGAGGGCGTACCGTACATCCATCAAGTCGGCTACTGGGTTTACACCTTTTCAGTTAGTCTATGGTGTGGAAGCCATTCTCCCTATAGAATGCGAGATACCCTCTTTGAAGCTAGTTGTTGAACTCCTACCCAACACTTCTGCTGAAGAAGAACGTCTATTGTATCTAATGCGATTAGAAGAAACTCGACGTGATGCCACCTTAGTAATAGAAGCCCAGAAAAAGCGTGTCAAGGCCCAATATGACAAGCATGTCAAGCCTCGCGTTTTCTCCGAAGGTGATCTTGTTCTTCTCTATGAATAGGATCGAGATTTTTTAGGAGATGAAAAATTCAAACCCATGTGGCGAGGTCCTTATATCGTTCGCCGAGTTTTGGAAAAAGGAGCATATGAGTTGGTAGATTACGATGGTATCCCTTTGAGTGAACCTAGGAATGGGTTGT
>JZKD02S1358259.1:0-11560 GCA_000966675.3 Picea glauca
CACTGTCTACCGTAGAGAGATTCAAAAGGGCTCATCTTCAAGGATTCTTGATAACCGTTGTTGTAGGAAAACTCTACCAATGGTAGGTAATATTACCACTACTTAGGCTGATGCATTACATGCATCCTTAGTATGTCTTCTAATAATTTGTTTACTCTTTCTGTCTTTCTATCAGTTTGAGGGTGATAGGCTGTGCTGAACAACAATTTAGTCTAGAAGATCCCTCAGAGTTGCCAGCTTTCTTTCCAGAGGACTCTCCCAACGAGTGTCCCCTACCTCCAGGTTGGGCCTTCTTCGAGGTACTTCTCCTAGTGTGGTCACTTATGGGGCCATGTTTTCGGATCTTAGGTGGACTTTGACTTCTCTTCACATGTCATTTGTCCACATGATTGGTTGCAGGTTCATGTTGCAGCTGCCTCTGTATGTCGGATAAGCTCTGTAGTAAGACTGCATTAATTGTTTTTTGTTTTTCTTGCTCCTTTATCAATCTCTCATTGTCGGCCTTGCAACTCTGTAATTTGACCCTAAGGCTCCTTACAATTTCAGCCAGATCTGGAGGGGTTTCCACTGCCCTCCTTTCGTCAGATTCTTCGTCTTTATTGTGGGAGCCATCCTCCATTTCTCAACACGTCACCATCCTTTAGACTTGAATTTTTTCCATGGTTTACTGACTGCTCGAGTACTGAAAAAACACTTATTATTATCTAATAGTCTATTAGTTTATGAACAATACACAGCTCAAATTTTGTAAATGCACACACACAGTAGGAAGTTTCATTCTTTTCCTCAATAAAAGTTTAACTATACTCTTTAAGAAAGAGGTAAGATAGGGTGTCACTCTTAAAAGTACTCTAAATATGGTTTTTAAGTGACTCGTCAATGAGCCCAAGTAGGTCAAGTATTTTAACCATGCTCTGATACCAATTTGTAACACACTCACGGTGGGGACTCAAATTTTCTCTCTTCTTAGGAGAATCAAAATCCCCATTTCGGGTCTCTATTCCATTCTTCTCTTCCAGAGATTTCCATCCATGATCTCCATGCTCCAAAATGAGCTTTGAGATGGTAGATATCCTCTCCCAAGTTCTTCGGGTTCTTTCACCCCCCTATACTTGCACATGACCACAGGCTATGACCAGATGCCAAGACGACCACCACGCGAAATACTTCGGAGTGGAAAACCTCTGAAGTTCATGATCTGACGTTGCATGTCATCAAGGATTTCGACGACCTTGATTTACTTTGGGACTTCAACATTCGGGAATTTCAAACATTCCTACACATTTTTCCTTCGAAGTACTCCGTACCCGAAGTTACAGATCGAGCGCCACGCATACATCTAAATCATTGGTTATGATATTCTTCGGGACTTCGATGTTCGGGAGTTCCAAGCACTCCAACTCTTTTTCCTCCGAAGTACTTCGTACACAGAGTTATAGATCGAGTGTCGTGCATCCATCTAAATCAACGGTTATGATCATCTTTGGGACTTCGACGTTCAGGATTTTTGAGTACTCCAACTCTTTTTCCTTCGAATTACTCTGTACCCGGAGTTATAGATCAAGCACCATGCGTCCATCTAAATCAACGGTTATGATCTTCTTCGGGACTTTGGTGTTCGGGAGTTTTAGACGCTCACACCACCTTTTATCCTGGAGTTATTTCACCTGAATTCGACGATTTGTCGACACATTTCTATTTCAAATCGATGGTCATGATTTACTTTGGGAGTTTTCAACTCTCATGAGTCCACTTTCCTTCGAAGTGGCTATCTTCCGAATTGGAAGATCTACTAACACTTATCCTCAGCTGACGGATGAATCATATATGTTTAGGCTCTTCGGGCTTCAAGAGTTTCAACCTCTCCACACTTGCTTTCTCCCCGAGTTCTTACACCCGAATTCGATGATCTTTCAATGTGTGTCTCCCATATATTGACAACTGCAAATCACTTCGGCTCTTCTGGATTCGGGAATTTCAACCTCTTCAAACTCGCTTTCTCCCGGAGTTCTTACACCCGAATTCGATGATCTGTCGACACATGTCCTTTCTCTCATATCGATGGCACAGACAGACTCTGTTACTCTGCAGATTTCCAAAGGGACTCATGATTATTCACCTAGCAACTTCTCTAGGTATGACGGTCATGATCTGGCCAATACCGATTTGTTCGCCGATCGATGGTTCACAGTGATTGCGGGGCCCCAACGTGCCCACTCTTTAGCAGAGAGTTCAACTTATACAATCTAAAAATACTCTCCCAACTCGGTCTAATTGGGATCGTTGATCTTCCAACCTGAAGATATTAACGACGTTGGTGAACTACATGCCACAAACTAGCACGTCCGCTAATTTCACCTTTGCACTCCACAATGATTCCCAACCATCGATTTAATCAAGTGACTAGTGTTTTATTTGTTATCTCTAGTGGGTCTTTGAGTCAATCTGACGACTGGGATGACTTATCCTCCCAATGAATGGGTCGCATCCATCTCCACTATTAGGTTCTTAATTCATCTATGACTCTTGTTACTCTGGTAGTTCGAGTAACTATGACTATCGTGAAATTTGACATCACAGATCTTCGAACTTCCGAAGTTACGAAACCTTCATGAGCTAACTCCTTTTAGCGCAGGGTTCCTATACCTAGGACACATGGAATTTCAGGTGAATCTTGGGATATGAACTCTAATCTTAGCTGGGTTTTTGGTTAAGGACCTGGGCGCGAGTTCAAAGTCTCTTAGACTATTGGTTTGGAGGAGATGCCCCCTTAACTCACAGAACTTTAAGCTTTGAAATAGGGCAAGGTAAAATCATGAGGTTACCGAGATGATAATAGTGCAAAGAGGCTTGCTCTGACTTGTGAGGTTACCGAGATGATGTGATTTCTTGGGGAGAAACACCTTCGAGGGATTAAACTAGAGCATATGGAAAACCAAGCAGAAGCATAAGTTCTCAAGGGAAAAAACTCATACTCATACCTTACTCATTTCAATGTAGAACCCTTTTGTAGACACATAGATATACGCATGCATCCATTATTTCCAATTCAAATCACAAGGCATGAAAACACTTATCAGATCCATAATGCATGATGTGACTGCTGAAAGGGGTGCTTGTTTCCACCCAAACATAGTCTCAGTCACTCCTAATGGATTTACCACTAGCCACCCCCGAGCTTAGACCACGATGCTTTGAGATTCAATCTCTTTCTTCTATCTTGATGAAATTTAGGGATGAAGGTTACTCTCCTTCCCCCAGTACATGGATATATAGGGATGAAGGTTACTCTCCTTCCCCCAGTACAATAATATATAGGGATTAAGGTTACTCTCCTTTTCCCGACTCAGTCTCTATTTCCTGTGATCAAAACTCACTCTCATTTCTCAGTCCTTCCTCAGACCTGAGAGCTTAGGCTCTTTTCTCTACACTCTTGGAAGGCCTTCCTCTTCCCACCACACTTCCTTTCTTGCCTTCCTCAGCAAGATTGAGTGTGGCTCGAATTCCCAGTCCGTGGTCAGGTCCGAAAGTCTTACAGATGGGTGCTCTACCCCATCCCCTCATTAAATCTCAAGGAGGTCTTCTCACCTACCAACCTGCATGTAATTCATTTCTGGGTCAAAGGTTTGTTCTGATCGTGAGCAATCAAACCCAATAAGGTACTGGCTTGGTGGAGGTTAACACAACCATTCCTATTCCCCTTCACCATCTATTTCATAGCATTCATGGTCTCTCTTAACACACCCCCCCTTTCCAACAGTCATGCAACACTTATTCATTTTCTAGTAAATAACATAATTTACATTCATTGACCTATTTATGAAAAGGTCCATCAAATCAAACATTCACACATATTGAGTTTGGCAATAGTCTCTTGTCCCATATAGTTATATTTACAAACTGGGGGACATAGGGGTGTTAAAATACCCTCCCCCTTAAATAAACATTGCCCTCAATGTTCTATCTGTCAACGTGCTCTGTATATACAGAAGTAAACAAAAATGGATATGCATGTCTCATGGCATCCTCCACTTCCCACATAGCTTCATCCGGGCTGAAATGTTTCCACTGCACCTTGACTCGTTCAATGGTTCGGTTCCTGAGTTGGGTTTCCTTCCTGTCTAGTATGCATTGAGGTTCTGGCAGGAATTCTTCCGCTGGCTCCATTTGGATCACATACCAGTCAATTATATGATTAGAATCATGTACATATTTCTTCAATAATGAAACATGGAAAAAATTATGTGTCTTTATTGTGGGAGGAAGTGCTAGCCTATAGGCCAAAGGTCCCACTCTATATAATACCTCAAAGGGTCCACAATATCGAGGTTCCATCTTGGCACAATCTCCCATTCTCAAGGAAATCTTCATGGGCCTAACTCTGAGATAGACATGGTCTCCTATCTTGAACTCTCTGGGAGTTTTCTTTTTGTCGGTGTAACTTTTCTTTCTATCCTGAGCAATATTTAGATTTTTCTTTATCTGAATCACTTGTTGTTCCATTTCTTTCAGCATGTCAGGTCCAATTGTAATTCTGTCCACTGGATTACTCCAGTTGATTGGAATCTTGCATTGTCTACTGTAGAGGGTTTCGAAAGGGCTCATCTTCAAGGATTCTTAATAACCATTGTTGTAGTTAAAATCTACCAATAGTAGGTAGTCTTACCACTTCTTAGGCTGATGCATTACATGCATCCTTAACATGTCTTCTAATATTTGGTTTACTCTTTCTGTCTTTCCATCTTGAGGGTGATAGGCCATGCTGAACAATAATTTAGTCTCAAAACCATCCATTAAGGATTTCTAAAATCTTGAAGTAAATATGGTGTCCCTGTCAAATACAATTTCCCTAGGCATGCCATGCAGTCTAAATATCTCCTTCATGAAGATGTTGGAAATATCTATTGCCTTTCAAGTTGACTTCACAAGAACAAAGTGAGTAGACTTACTTAGTTTTTCCACCACGACCATGATGGCATCATTTTGATTGGTCGATTTTGGTAATCCGGTGATTAAATCCATGGAGGTGGTTTCCCATTTCCATTTTGGGATTGGTAGGGGTTGTAACAACCCTATTGGGTGCTGATGTTCTGCCTTAAATTGATGGCATTATAGACACTTATATAAGTAATCAAATATGTCCCTTTTCAATCCAGAACAATGAAATTGTTTTCTAGTGGCCGTGATCATTTTCTGATAACCTAGATGACTAGTATACGATGTCTTGTGCAGTTCGTCCATTATGATACTATTCAAGTCGCCACAACTTGGGATATACAATCTGTTTATGTAAGTCAACATGCCTTCATCGTTCATCTGATAAACTTCATACTTTATCCCTGTAGGCTCTTGCCTTAGGTATGAGGTCACGGTCTTGAAGAATGCATCTGTTTCTTGTGCATTCCTGACTCTTTTCCTGACATCCGTTCCACAGGTTCTTACCGCTGCTAGGTGAATCATTTTTATACTTCTGCTAAGGGCATTGACCACCTTATTTTCCTTTCCTTTGATGTGTTTGATTTCGAAATTAAATTCACTAAGGAGAGCCATCCACCTAGCTTTCCTGGCATTGAGTTTTGGTTGATCAAACACGTGCCTCAACCCAAAATGGTCTATCATAAGCACAAATATCCTACCCAGGAGGTAATGCATCCACATTTTTAAAGCATGCACTATGGAATCCAACTCTAGATCATAGGTCACATAATTGATTTCATGTCCATTCAACTTTCTAGATTCATATCAAATTACACGCCCTTCTTGCACAAGGAATCCTCCGAGTCCTTCCTTGCAAGCATCTGTACACACAAGGAAGTCATTATTAGAGTCTACAATCTTTAGCATGAGTGAATGGGTCAGAAGGTATTTCAGTTCCTGAAATCTTTCTTCACATTTTGATGTCCAAGTAAATTTAACCCTCTTTTTCTGAAGGGAAGTGATTGGACAACCAATCTTGGAAAACCCTTTTATGAATCTTTTTGTAATATCCTTCTAAGCCCATGAAGGATATGATATCAGATAAATCCTTTGGGGTAGTCCATTCCATAATAGATCTTATCTTGTCAGGGTCTACTACCACCCCTTCTTTAGAAATAACATGGCCTAAGTAATGGACTTGCTTCTAGAAAAAGTTGCACTTGCTAAACTTAGCGTAGAGTTGATGCTCTCTTAGTACTTGAAGTACAAGTATAAGATGTTCTTCATGCTCCTCTCTGTTCTTGGAGTAGATTAGGATATCATCAATGAAAACCAATACAAATTTGTTGAGGAATTTGCTGAGTACATTATTCATCAAGAACATAAAAGTGGCAGGGGCATTGGTTAACCCAAATGACACCACAACAAATTCATAGTGACCATACCTTGGCCTGAAGGCTATTTTTTGGATGTCTTCATCCTTAATTCAGACTTGATGGTATCCAAACCTTAAGTCAATATTTGATAAAATGGAAGCAACTCCCAATTTTTTGAACAATTCACTGATTCTTGGTAAGGGGTACTTGTTCTTTATGGTTGTCTTATTGAGTTATCTATAATATATGCACAGTCGGAGTGTGCCATCTTTCTTTTTCACAAACAAGACTAGTGCTCCCCACAAAGATACATTGGTTCAGATGTAGACTTTTTTCATCATCTCCTTTAGTTGTAGCTTGAGCTCAACCCATCTGGCGTACTCATCCTATAGGGCGTTCTAGATGCTGGCACTACTCCTGGTGCAAGTTCTATCGAGAAGTCAATGTCTCTTCTCGAAGGTAAACCCGGTACCTCTTATGTAAACACGTCTTTATATTATCTTAATATGGGGTGGTCCTCTAGGTTCGGTTTGTCATCCTCAACAGATTCCAACACTTGTATTGCATATAAAGGACACCCCTTTCTGCAATACTTTTTCATTTGAAGGGCTGATATTTTTCTCACTGAGATTGCAAGCTTCTAAATCCCTTGGAGGGTCATATTTTTTACTTCTTCATTTACACATTCTAAAGTTTTATGGTAGTAGTCCAACTTAGTTTTATAAGAAGCCAACCAGTCCATACCAATCAACAAGTCATAAGATCCCAGGGGAAGTAGGTTAAGGGTCGCTCGGGTGGGAAATCCATCCATGATGAATTGGAAATTTGGTATGACCTCTGGTACTTTTATTTTGGTTCCAGTGGCTAGTTGTAGCAACCACGACTTAACATGTCTAACTGGTTGCAATTTATACTTATAAACAATCTGAGGGGCCACATAACTCAAATTAGAACCAAGATCAATTAAAATAGAAACTATATGGTTGGCGATCATACCTTCCATATCCACCACTGAAGCTTGGTGGTCGGCTTGATTATTTTCCAGGGCTACATAAATTCATGGCATGCTCCTAGCCACATCATTGACGGTGTGAGCTTATTGGATATTGTAGACTTTCCTACTATTCTATTGTCTGTGTGGACAATCCCTCAACAAATGTTCTTCTCCACAACCCCAAAATTTTAAGGGTTCTTTCTTTGGGTTATCAGTCTTTCGTGGGATTGCCTCAAAAGGTTCATTTCCACTCTGAGAGGGGAAATTTTGCTGATACACACTTCTAATGGGAAGGTTCATCCTAGAACCCTTCCCACAGGCCTTAAATATTGAGGATTTAAACCCCTTCTTTTTGAATCCCGAACTACTCTTCTTCTTCCAGTTCTCGTGAGGCCCTGTCTTACTCCCAAACTGTTCATAACAATACCTCGCCTTCCATATGGTTTCTTATAAGGTCTTTGGTTTGTCAAAATCAATCCTGTCCTGGTAGGTCTGAGGTAACCCACTAATAAATCGTTGCACCTTTACATTTTCATCCTTTATGTAGGGTACATACCTCAGTAGCTCAAGAAATTTATTGACATATTCATCTATGGTAAGTTGTCCCAGCCTGAGTTCATAGAACTCCTTAGTCTTCCCATCCATGTATTTCTTTGACAGATACTTCTTCCTGAGGTATTTCTCGAACTGTTTCCATGACAAGTCCTTCTCATGGAATCCTTTCATATTCCTAAGGTCTTCCCACCAAATGGAAGCTTTTCCATTCAGGTTGAAGATGTCTATTTGAGCCTTCAAGTTTTCAGAGTAGTCATGGACTCTGAAGTACTTCTTTAAACCCAACAACCAATATTCAACCTCTTCTCCTTTCTTAATCTCTCCATCGAAAGAGGGTTGTTTGGATTTCTTGAATTCTTTAGGATCATGAATTTTGGAATGCTTTCTCTTCTTTCCTTTCCTTTGTGAATGTGATCTAGTTTTTCTACTAGAAGATCCCTCAGAGTTGCCAACTTCCTTTCCAGAGGACTCTCCCAATGAGTGTCCCCTACCTCTAGGTTGGGCCTTCTTCGAGGTACTTCTCCTAGTGTGGTCACTTATGGGGCCATGTTTTTGGATCTTAGGTGGACTTTGAATTCTCTTCACATGTCGTTGGTCCACATAATTGGTTGCAGGTTCATGATGCAACTGCCTCTGTATGTCGGATAAGCTCTGCAGTAAGACTGCATTAATTTATGTTTGTTTTTCTTGCTCCTTTATCAATCTCTCATTGTCGGCCTTGCAAATCTGTAATTTGGCCTGAGGCTCCTTACAATTTTAGCCAGATCTGGAGGGGTTTCTACCGCCCTCCTTTGATTAGATTCTTCATCTCTATTGTGGGAGCCATCCCCCATTTCACAACACGTCACCATCCTTTAGAATTGAAGTTTTTCCATGGTTTAGTGACTGCTCGAGTGATGAAAAAACACTTATTGTTAGCCAAAAGTATATTTGTTTATGAACAATACATAGTTCAAATTTCGTAAATGCATACACAGTAGAAAGTTTCATTCTTTTCCTTAATAAAAGTTTAACCAGACTCTTTAAGAAAGAGGTAAGATAGGGTGTCACTCTTAAAATTACTCTAAATATGGTTTTTAAGTGGTTCATCCATGATCCCAAGCAGGACAAGTGTTGTAACCATGATCTGATACCAATTTGTAACACACCCACAATGGGGACTCAATTTTTTTCTCTTCTTAGGAGAATCAAAACCCCCATTCAGGGTCTCTATTCCATTCTACTCTTCCATAGTTTTCCAACCATGATCGCCATGCTCTGAAACGAGTTCAGAGCTGACAGATATCCTCTCCCAAGTTCTTTGGGTTATTTCATCCCCCTATACTTTCATATGACCGCGAGCTGTGACCATACGCCAAGACAACATGCGCCAAGATGACCACCATGCGAAATCCTTCAGAGTGGAAAACCTCTGAAGTTCACGATCCGACGCCGCATGTCCTCAGAGATTTTGACGACCCTGATTTACTTTGGGACTTTGACATTCAGGAATTTCAAACATTCCTACACCTTTTTCCTCTAAAGTACTCCATACTGGGAGTTACAGTTCGAGCACCACGTGTCCATCTAAATCAACGGTTATGACCTTCTTCGAGACTTTGACGTTCAGGAGTTTCGACCACTCCAACTCTTTTTCCTCTAAAGTACTTTGTACTTGGAGTTACAGATCGAGTGCCACAAGTCCATCTAAATCAACGATTATGATATTCTTTGCGACTTCGACATTCGAGAGTTCCAAGCACTCCAAATATTTTTCCTCCGAAGTACTTCGTACTTGGAGTTATAGATTAAGTGCCACACATCCATATAAATCAATGATTATGATCTTCTTCGGGACTTCTGCATTCGGGAGTTCCAGACACTCACACCACCATTTCTCCTAGAGTGATTTCACTTGAATTCGATGATCTATCGATGTGTGTCTATTTCAAATCGATGGTCACGATTTACTTTAGGAGTGCTCAACTCTTGTGACCCCACTTTCCTCCGAAGTGGCTATCTTCCGAATTGGAAGATCTACTGACACCTGTCCTTATTTGATGGATGACTCAGATCTATTTCATCTCTTTGGGCTTCGGGAGTTTCAACCTCTCCACACTCGCTTTCTCCCGGAGTGCTTACACATGAAGTTGGCGATCCGTCGATGCGTGTCTCCCACAGATCAATGGCTGCAAATTACTTCGACTCTTCAGGATTCAGGAGTTTCAACCTCTCCACACTCGATTTCTCCTGGATTTATTACACCCGAAGTCAACTATCTATCGACACATGTCCTTTATCTTAGATCGACGACACAAATGAACTCCGTTACTCTACGGATTTCCAAAGGGACTCACGACTATCCGCCTAGCAACTTCTCTAGGTATGACAATCATGATCCGACCAATACTGATTTGTTCATCGATTGAAGACTCGTAGTGATTGCGGGGCCCCAACATGCCCACTCTTTATCAAAGAGCTCAACTTCCACAATTTGAAAAGTAGTCACCCAACTTGGTCTAATTGGGGTCGTTGATCTTCCAACCCAACGAGATCAACGGCGTTGGTGAATTGCACGCCGTGAACTAACACGTCCACTATTTTAACCTTCGCGCTCCGCAATGATTCCCAACCATCGATTTAATCAAGTGGCTGGTGTTCGATTTGTTATCTCTGGTGGGTCTTTGAGTCGACCTGATGATTGGAATGGCTTCTCCTCTTGATGAACGACTCACATCCATCTCCATTGTCAGGTTCTTAAGTCATCTATGACTCTTGTTACTCTGATAGTTTGGGTAACTGTGACTATCGTGAAATTTGACATCTGAGAGCTTCGAACTCCTGATGTTCCAAAACCTTCATGAGCTAACTCCTTTTAGCGCAGGGTTCCTAGACCCAGGACACATGGACCTTCAGGTGACTCTTGGGCTATGAACTCTACTCTTAGCTGGGTTTTTGGTTAAGGAATTGGGTGTGAGTTCAAAGTCTCTTAGACTACTAGTCTAGAGGAGACGCCTCCCTAACTCGCAGAACTTTAAGCTTTGAAATAGGACAAGGTGAACTCGTGAGTTGTTGGCCCTTGACCAAGTTTTAAATATTATTGGTCAGGTTTGACCTATTTTGGGACTTCGACAGGCTGGTCGAAGGCGGAGCGCAAGTCGACGCGGAGATCACGGGATCTTGACCCATTTTTAGGGAACTTTTGGGTTTTGGGCGTATGTAACAGGTATGGGGATGTTGGCCCATGGGTTTACCCATGTTGAGGCCCTTTTGTAATGTATAAATAGATAACTAGGCGAAGTAAGTAGCAGTGAGGGTGATGATGAGGAGATAGAAGATTGTTGTAGATTGAAGTGATAAGTGCAAGTGTTGCAAGAGGCTCTGTGCTCAGTGTATGTTGATTGTCTGTAGTGCTCTGTGCACAGACTATAGAAGGCTTTGTGCTCTAACCTAACCCGAGAAAGGAGGATTTAGCGAGGTGAGTGCAGATCCCATGGCCTCCGCGGAGTAGGGTTTTAATGCTTGGTGCCTGTAAGAAGCTTGACAAAAGATAATATAAAGAAGAAGAGTTGGTGGATGTAGCCCCACACCAGGGTGAACCACATATATCCTATGTTATGATTGCTCTGTGCATTATGGCTATTTTGTTCATATGATTTACGCTTAGTGCAATAATGTATGCTTAGATGGATATGATATGATAACTTAGTCCTTAGTGATGTGAATAGATGCTAGATAT
>JZKD02S1358270.1:0-11560 GCA_000966675.3 Picea glauca
CTTCCCAAAATATGCAAACACTTTAGACTACCCGAAAGATAGTTCTCCAATTTGTAATAGTTGATGCTTAGACTCCCCCTCTTCAATATTCACATTACTGGGAGTCTCCAAGCCATATTTATTAGAACAATAAATAAACATGGTCTACTACAAGATCATCCTTTTGAATCTTGACATCTTCCTCTTTTCCTATAGATTTGTCATGATTTCATAACTCTTTAATTCTTGTAAGTATTATCTTTGGGAGTTCTTCATTCACTTATTCTTCTTGTTTTTTCTTTCTTCTCCAAACCTTCTTGTATCTGATATCAGTGTTTTCCTTCAAGGAAGACTCCATCATGAGCTATGTGTCCATAGTTGTGGAATTTGTAACATTCAATATTGTTAAAAATGAATAGAAGAACTAATGAAGATCCAGATGATGAAGGCAAAAGAATAAGTTTCTCTCTTGAAAATCAAAGTAAAGGAAGCACTTGGAAGGGTATAAATACACATTAAGAACCTATCATTTTCATCATTCAATATTTTGATCTCTTAGCACAAGCTTGGTTCCAAATTATAGAGGAAAGATGAAGTGAAGAAGGGAGAAATTCCAAGGGAATATGAAGTCTTGTGATTATGTTTTTTAAGCTTCTAGGTCATTTTACTTTTGGAGATACACTCTATGGAAGATAGGGCTTTTGACTAGTCTTGTAACTAGTCTCAAACAGGTGTTCCCTATAAACCAATAATAAATTCTTCATAGAGCATCCAAAATATGTGAGATCAATTGCATTGGAACATGTATTGTTTGTAGTATTTTGTATGTGAGTTTCAAAATCAGATATCAAATATTGAGCTCGTGGCATGTTGTACACGTTCACTCTCTAGAACAGGCCAAAATTCAAGAAGGTCTACCATTTTCGTTATATCTCTTTTTCAGAGATGAATCAAGGAGTGAAACTTAAAGAAATTTTAGAGAATATATCAAAGAAGATTGGGTACAAGTTTCAGACCTCGATTCATTACAAGTATGGATTTATACTTGTTGAAAGTTATGGATTGTGACTAATCCATAAACTAGTCCCAAACAAGTGTTCGAAATAAATTTAAGAAGTGATGTTGGGGTTTATATGTGGACCCAGTTTCTATGTGGACCCAATTTTAATGTATCAATTATAGTAACAGAAACAGTGACAATGACAATGAAATTTTATATGAACCCAATTTCTATTTGGACCTAGTTTGATGAGATGTTGTATCAATGATAGTGACAGAGAGAGTGGCATAACTTATCTTCAGTGACAATGAATTGTGAGAATCTTGATGTCAGAATTTGGTGCATATTTGTGTGAGGGATTTGGAGTAGATTAGTTGAGTACCTAGAGATGATATTGGACCAGACCATATTGTGAGAATAATTTTGAAACAAGAGTGGCAAGTTCGTGCAAGGTAGAAGATCGAGGTCTCCTTCAAGTTGGTTCCTGAGAAAAAAGGGTGGTTGGGTGGTGCATAGGAATATTGGTGTCTTGAGATAGCAAGTTGATGCTTACAGGGGAGTCACGACTTCCTTTGATTTTTTTCTCATAAAACTAGGAGGTTGGTTCCTCCTTCAAGTCAGTGCTCGTAAATTAGCGAGTTGGAGATTCCTTCAGGTTGGTGCCAGTAAATTAGGGGGTTGGTTCCTTCTTCCAGTTGGTGATTCTTGTGAATGTAATCTTCAAAATATATATATATTAAAAGTGTTATGTGGTTTCCTCCCATTTGGGTTTCCACGTAAAAATATCTTGTGTATTGTGTTTGATGTTATGCATTGTTGATTGACATTGTTTATAAGTTAATGTTTACATGTTGTGATTAAAAATGGTAAAGAATGTTCAATACTGATTCACCCCCCCTCTCAGTATTGGTGAATATTCCAACATTTCCTTCATATTTGGGTAAACCTGTAATAAAATCCATTGAAACTTCTTCCCAAAGTTGACTTGGTATAGCTAATGGTTTTAGGAGACCTGAAATCTTGATTTTATCTCCCTTATTATGTTAGGAGAAGACACATTCATACACAAACTTTTTAACATCAGTTTTAATACCTTCCTAGAAAAAAATATTCTTAATCTTTTGGTAAGTTTTCAGGAACCTTGAACTTCCTCCTATAGGAGAAGTGTGCAATTCCAAAAGGACCTTCTGTTTGAGTTGGGGAATCTTACATAAATATAGGAGATCACGATACCATAGAAAATCATTCTTCCATGAAAATTTATCTAATGCAATGGGATCCTCTTGTAGTTCTTGAATGATATTTCATACCTCTTGATCTAGTTTCCATTCTATCCTTGCTTCTTCCATCCAATCAGATTGTGGAATAGAAATAACACATAGTTAACCCTATGTTTCTTCTTTTTTCCTTGAAAGTGGATCTACCACAATATTATGTTTTCCTTTCTTATAGATAATTTAAAATTCATAACCTAGCATCTTTGTAACCCATTTTTGTTTCTCTTTTGAATATAATCTTTGCTCTAAGAAGTACTTCAAACTGTCATGATATGTTTTTACTTTGAAGTGTCTTCCTATTACGTAAGGGTGTCATATTTTAATTGCATGTAGTATGACCAACATTTTTTTTTCATAAATGGGTTTGAGTAGGATTTTCCCTTTAAGTTGGTTGCTTTCAAAGGCAAGGGGCATTCCTTCTTGCATTAAAACTGCACCAATGTCATGGCCTAAGGAATCACACTCCACAATAAATGTTTTTGTGAAGTCATGTGTGGCTAGGACAAGAGTTGTACAAATAGCCTCCTTAAGTTTTTCAAAATATTTGGTTGCTTCAGTCCAAGAAAATGTTTCCTTATTTAATAATGCCATTAGAGGTGCTACTATTTGACCATAGTTTTCAACAAAGTTGTGGTAATATCTTGTCAAAATTAAGAATCCTCTAAATTTATTCAAGTTTTTGGAAATTGGTCATTCCCTCATAGCTTTAATTTTGTTAAGGTCCACTTGTACACTTTCATTCGTACAATATGACCCAAATATTCCACTTCATGAACCCCAAAGGCACACTTGGAAGGAATTGCATAAAGTTGTTTCTCTTCCAAAAGTTGTAATAATCTATCAACATGTTGTACATGCTCTTCCTAATTTTCGATGCAGATTAGTATGTCATCAAAAAATATTGTTGGCCCTTGACCAATTTTTGAGGATCCTTGGTCATGTTTGACCTATTTTTGGGACTTCGACAGGCTGTCGAAGGCAGAGAGCAAGATGAAGCGGAGATCATGGGATCTCGGCCCCTCTTTAGGGATTTTTTGGTTTTGGGGCTTATATAACATGTATGGGGATGTCAGCCCATGGGTTTACCCATTCTTAGGCCTATTTTGTAATATATAAATAGAAAGTTAGGCGATCTAAGTAGTGACCGATGGCTGACTGCTAGTACCAGTTATGTGAAAGAAGACACGATTAAGACTTGCATAGCTAAGTGCAAGTCATTTGTAGTGCTTTGTGCGCAGACCATGTAAGGCTCTGTGCCTAGATCTACTTGAGGAAGGAAGATCTAGCGAAGTGTGCGCAGATCTCATGTCCTATGTGGGGTAGAGTTATGATACTTTGTGCCTGTAAGAATCTTGACATAAGATAATAAAGATAAGAAGAGTTGGTGGACATAGCCCCAGGGTGGGGGTCAACCATGTATATCTTGTGTTATGGTTGCTTTGTGAAATGTATTGTTGTGTTTATGTGTTTATGTGTTTACTTGTTTAGATGAATTGATATAGATGAATGATAGATAGATCTGTTGATGCTACATGATTAATAATATGGATGAATGTTAGATCTGACCTATGTGTATGTGCTTAGTTCTTGAACATACTAGACCTGATTGAATACTGTGATGCTCTGTAATTAGGGTTTTTTCTGCGAAGTAGATATCGGTTTAATACTGATGAACTGTAATAACCAAGTTCTCTGTTAATGCATTACAATCACATATTTGTGTCCCAGCTAAGGTTGCATACATCTGAGTCCTGCAACCACCCTTGCTTCTACCTCGAGTGAGACTTCATCTGCTTCACAGGTGTTGCTGAAAGCGCTGGTAGTTAGGGTTTTGTTGGTGCGCTCTTGAGCATTGAACCCTGGGTCTGCCCTTGTGCCAACAAATGGTTCTATTGCCGAGACCTGAAACTGTGATTGTTGGGAACTGAGGAAAAGAAAGAAATCTCTATGTGTAGATCTTTTGCTTGACTTGTGAAGCTCTATGCTAAGGAAGGAGGAAAATCTGAAGAAAAGAGGTAAGATTTGAATGCTTTGTGCTCTAATAGAGGTAAGAATAGTGAAAAGTTTTAGATCTGGAAGCTTTGTACTCTGCCGAAAGTAAGATAAGTGGAAATTTTTATTTCAAGAATATGGATCTAGGTATGTTTGATAAATTTTGTCCTATCCTGAAAACTAGGGCGCAGCTAGAAGAAAGAAGATTTGATATGAGTAGATCTGATAAGAATAGTGAAAGAAACGTTATTACTATGCATAGAAAAAATGGTTGGACTAATAAATGGATGCAGGACCCTAGAAAGAATTTTTTGCAGCTTAGCTATTGTGATCCTAGCGCACAGTACAGGAAAGGTTGGGGATCATTTAAGAGAAAGAGAGGATTAACTCTTTGTTACAGTTGTAGAAGATCGAGACATATTGCTAAGGAATGCCCTGGTAGAAGACTTGGTTTTCTTTGTTGTAAATCTATGGATCACGAAGTTTTGGATTGCCCTAGAATGATTGCTAAGATTGAAAGAATGAATATGGAACAAGTAGACCCTGTGAAAGGTCAAGAAACTGATACCATGGCAGAACCCAAGAAGGAATCAGAGACTATACTATTACAGATGAAAGAAACCTTGAATGACCACAGAAATACTAATATATCAGAGATCTTAAAAGAGAAAGAGCAAAGAGAAGTAAGAATAAGAGACTTCGACATTGACCGTATTCTGGATAAGGAAACATAGGTGAATATAATGACATAAATAACTTGGGAAATTTTAGGAAAGCCTGCTATGATTCCTTCATTAGGTGGAATAGGATTATTTAGAGGAAATTTGATAACCCTATGTGGAAGACTTACCTAGATATCTATGAGTGCTCATAGAACTTCAACAGAAGAATATTTTGAGATTGTTAAATTTATTGAGAACAACGCCCCATTTGCTATGTTACTAGGAAAACCTTGGATCGGAAAGGATCAAGCCAAAAGGAAAGAAGAAGAATTCTTAGAGAAGAAGAAGCAAGAATTGAAATATTTCATGAATAAGAGGATCGCACACTTGATTGAAGAACAACAGAAAAAATCGAAGCTATTTAGAACCGTGGATGTTGAAGTTGGTAGAACACGGGAAGAATCACAAGAGACTGAAACAATTGCCCCAGATAGAGAAGAAATATTTCCCCTGAATCCTAGGAAAGAATATCAACAATGCGAAGTTACTATGCCAAGAAGAGATAAGAATCAAAATGGAAAGAGGAATAACAAGACGAAGATCACTGGGAAAAAGTCTATAAATCTCAAAAAGAAGAGAGTAAAGATCAAAAAATTACAGAAGCTTCCAGGGGGAACTTCGCAGAAGGAAAATTTGGAAAACTGGAACTTCGTCGAGATAGCAGAAGATCGCCACATGGCACTTTTCCATGACAAAGCAATATAGTCATTGGAAATAGTATAAACGTTGATTGATGCCCCGAACAGGTAGAATGGCATTTGTGGTCAGAAGGCTCACCATAAGACCGTTGGGACCACGTTGTAACAGACAAAACTGAATTAATGAAGGTCTCTTGTCCGTTGGAAATATCCATTACGTTGCTATCTACTTATTCCATCAAATGTTGCACCGAGAACACTTTTGCAAATTGTATCAGAGAGAAATCATTTCTATCATGTTGTGATTAGTAAGATCGACACCGGTTCTATTGTTTTTCACACTCATTCATCCATCCAATCTAAGCATATATGTCGGAAAATCTCAGAGCCACGGAGAAAATCGCCGAAGAAGTTCTCATTGATCTCATGGCCGAGAAAGTAATGTCTACAAGTATTCAAGCATCCTCGATGAGAGGAGTGTAAGCCTCTTCGTCAACTACTCACAGATCCAGACCATCCCGAGTCATCACAGAAAAGAGAATCAAGCACAAAGATGACCTAGCAAATGCTAAGCTAATCCCGACCATCTTGCCCGACTACATCCCGCCTCTGTCTGACGCGGTGAGTCGTGATAGTGTGCTAAGAGATTTCAAGTACACCATGGTTATTGTGTACCTCCCAAAGGGGATACGCGTAGTTAGAGCGCAACAAGACAAGATCTCAACATTGAAGTTCAGCAACTTCAACCTAGGAGACCGCAAGAACCATAGTATTCTCGCCCCGTATAAATACTTGACCAGGATGAAGGGGAAGAACTCGAAAATAATCCCCCATCCATGGACGATGAGCCTCACATAGTCCACCCTTTTGAATGTAATGAATATCCCACATTTTGGATGACACTAGGAGGTAAATGCCTGTGTTAAGCTCCTACTCTCATCTTACCATGGTGGCTACTTATGGCTATACCAATGTATCACAGTAGATCTGACGTTGATCCATAGGATCACTGGATTGAACATGCAAGGACCTGACCTGCAGGACTTCTTCCCAGAGAAAGCCACAGATCGCGCATTAGCACAGAAGATCAAGGATACCTATGACAATGTTGAGAAGGGGACGTGAGGCTACAAGTTAGCTTCCATCCATAATGGTGCAGTGCACCTAGCATGCCAATTAATTGCAATAAATATAGTAAGGAAGAACAGGCCCATGCAAGTCACAGGGTTTGTCGTTGACCTCGCGGGAAAATGTGTACAAGGCCTACAGATGAACTGGATGAAGTACCTAGTCAACCAATTGGAGTTAGACTGTTGCAAAGCTCAGGATCAGGGCTATGAGTTCCACTTCAGCTGGATCCTAATCCTCATAGAGTTTATTGCTTGGAAGATGCTGGAAGGTGCAACCTTCCCAGACATTAAGCCATTCAAGCTGCTTGTTGCGAATTTCACCACGCTCTCGTACTCGAGCGATATGCGAAAACAGTGGCAATCGAACACAATTTTTCATACGTATTATCTCCAAATGAAGAGGGCTATCGAAGCCGAACCTCACATGACTCTAAACACCCTATAGTGGTTCTGAACCCTCATGAAGTTTCACACAGATTGACACTTCATCTATATCACTGCGTGAGAAGACAAGCATAAGGAGGAGCTTCAGTCATACTACAAGATCACAGAAGAGGACCTCAAGGAGATAAATAAGAACTGGTCAGAAGAACTCCTTATCCTCATTAATCCTACAGAGATCTCTGACCCCGAACTTGACAACTCAGAGGCCACTCACAAAGAACATGAAACACCCGGAACCAGTAGAAGGAAGAAGACCGCAGATGTCCAAGACTTAAGCAACGCATCAGAAAAAACTACTTCAGTATCATCTAGCCGAGGGGGTGATGACAAAGTAGAAGAGATAAATGGAAAAGAAGATGAGCAGAAGCAAGGTGAAGCACAACGCCTAGAGATGAGGCTAATCCCTTGAAGAAGGGAAAGGTTTCTACCATGAAACCCTCTTCCTAGAAGAAATCTAGAGCCACCTTGACTAAGATGCAGACTGTGCTCACTGTCGATGACTTTGAATTTATCATAGCAGTTGTCGTAGATGCTTCGCAACACATCTTGCAGAAGCATGAATCCAAGCAGGAATAAATGTATGAAAAACTCGAAGTTGAACTTTGAGGGGTACAACAGGCCCTTTAGTCGAGTCGTGTAGTGTCCACTGTTCCCTTACCATCCGGAGAACTAGAGTTGGTAGATGAGCCAACCCAACTCCGCAGACTAGTTGATGCGACCAAAGCTCGCCTTCATCGTGCACAAGAAGAAACGTAACAAGCCACCTGGGCCTTGAAGAAAGTGCAAGAAGTAGTCGTAGAAAAACGTCGAGTTGTGGAGCAGCAAAAGGTTGTTCTCCAGACAAAGTTTGAAGAGGAGAAAGCACAGATTCAACAAGAAAAAGAATAGTTTCTCGCAGAGCAACTCGAAGTGAAAGAAGCAGTCAACAGAGAACTTCGCTCTGTGATAGATTTAGAGCCAAAGGTAGAATACCGAGTCGAACATCAAGTAGAGAATCTCATAGAAGCTATCCAATAACTACAGCAAAGAATAACAGACTTAGAGCTCCGAACAATACCTGACACTCCACAGGAGGTGAGGGATCAAAGAGAAGCAACTGCCCGAAGAGCAGTTGAGAGAATAAAGGCCCTTTCCATGGAATGTAAACAACTAAGTGATCACAGTTCCCAGAATTACGAGTGACTCACTGAGAATCCAAAAATGAAGGCACTAGAATCATAGCTCCGGGAGGTGAAGTAGCAAGCAGAAACAACACAGGCACAGTTGAAGCCCCTGTCAGTTGTTGAAAGGATGAAGCGATCCCAAGAGGAGCGCAATTCTCAACAGCAAGTCCACACCATTCAGAGTAGATTCATGGAAGTGACTCAAAGGATCCAACCTATGCAGGATGAGGCTTCCCAACTGTTGTCAGAGTTCGAAGGCCAAGGAGCAGAACTAGAGTAAGTCATCACTGCAGCTAAACAGCGCCTAGAGGGACCTGTCGACAAAGCAGTCATCCAAGAGTTCATTGAGCAGAAGGCCATGGCACAACAAAAAGTCGAAGTAGCTCAAGCTAAGCTCAAGGATTTTGAGGAAGAATTATTGAGGTCAGAGTGACTCGGGACAAGTCACAGGTGAGTGTTGGGGGCATGTTGGCCCTTGACCAAGTTTTGAGGATCCTTGGTCATGTTTGACCTATTTTTTGGACTTCAACAAGTTGTCAAAGGTAGATCGCAAGACAAAGTGGAGATCGCGGGTTCTCGGCCCCTCTTTATGGATTTTTGGGTTTTTGGGCTTATGTAAATGGTATGGGGAAGTCGGCCCATGGGTTTACCCATGCTTAGGCATATTTTTTAATATATAAATAGAAATTTAGGCGATGTAAGTGGCGACCGATGACTGAGTGCTAGTACTGGCTATGTGCAAGAAGACGTGATTAAGACTTGCAAAGCTAAGTGCAAGTCATCTATAGTGCTTTGTGCACAGACTGTGTAAGGCTCTATGTCTAGATCTACTTGGGTAAGGAGGATCTGGCGAAGTGCACGTAGATCTCCTGTCCTATGCAGAGTAGGGTTCTAATACTTTGTGCCTGTAAGAATATTTGTAGAGAAGAAGAGTTGGTGGACATAGCCCCAGGGTGGGGGTGAGCCATGTATATCTTGTCTTATGATTTCTTTGTGCAATGTATTGATGTGTTTATGTGTTTACTTGTTTAGATGCTTTGATATAGATGAATGATAGATAGATATGTTGATGCTACATGCTTAATAATATGGATGAATGATAGATATAACCTATGTGGATGTGCTTAGTGCTTGAACATACTAGATCTGGTTGAATACTGTGATGCTCTATAATTAGGGTTTTTTCTGCAAAGTAGATGTTGGTTTAATATTGATGAACTGTAATAACTAAGTGCTTTGTTAAGGAGTTACAATCATAGATTTGTGTCCCAGCTAAGGTTGCAGACATCTGAGTCCTACAACCACCCCTACTTCTACCTCGGATGAGACTTCATATACTTTGCAAGTGTTCCTGAAAGGGCCAGTAGTTAGGGTTTTGTTGGTGCGCTCTTGAGCATTGAACCCTGGGTCTGCCCCTGTGCCAACAAATATTAACACATTTTTTCTAATGAAGGGTTTGAAAATAGAATTCATCAAGCTTTGAAATGTTGAAGGTGCATTAGTAAGTCCATATGGCATAACCAAAAAATCGTAATGACCTTCATGTGTTCTAACGGTTGTTTTGGAAATGTATTCTTGCCTCATTTTGATTTAATGATATCTCGAACAAAGATTCAATTTAGTAAAATAAATGATCCATGCAATTCATCTAATAACTAATCAATGACAGGAATAGGAATTTTTTTTTTGATGGTCATTTTGTTGAGTTTTCTATAATATGGAAACATATTCCATGAACCATCCTTCTTTGTAGCCATCACTATCGGTAAAGAGAAAGAAATTTGGCTAGGTTTAATGATGCATGCCTCTAACATTTCTTGGATCATACACTCAATATCACTCTTATATGCATATGGATACTTGTAAGGCTTAATGTTAGGTGGTACACTTATTGGTTGAAAATGAATAACATGGTCATGCTCTCGAGCAGGTGGAAGACCCTTAGGCATCTCTCCAAATACCTTGGAAAAGTTGTTGATAACTATTTAGAGATCCACTAGAGCAGAGGATATAGATGTTTGAACATATAGTTAGTACAATCTCGCAATTACACCATGGTGTCCCTTTTTTAGTAATTTGTCATGCTATTAGATCTTATCACCTTTGAGGGTTTCCCTTGGATACCTTTAAGCTCAAGTTTCTTTCCTTGTGAGGTAAATCTCATGAAACGATCTTGAAAATTGTTAACCATTGTTCCCAGTGATTGTAACTATTGGAAACCTAATACAACATCAACACCAGCCATTTGGATGGAAATCATGGGACTATCTAATAAATACTCTCCCATATTGAGATTAATACTCCATCTACAATCATTACTTGAAACTCTAGTGCTGGAAATACAAAGAAATTGAGATCTATCACTAATTGTAATTGATGAAGTTATCAGTACTACTAGAAGAAATCAACATTGTTACCTTTTACTTTTTGATGTATCATTGTATCTTGAGGGTTTGTGGAGTATTTATGTTGGCCAATGCATGACAATATATTGTTGGAGTAGTCTCTCCTAGATCTATATCTTGTTATGGTTCCAATTCTTGATCTTCTTCTTATTCAGAGTCTATGTAGAACAATTTATTCTCACCGCATTTGTGCCCTTGGTTGTACTTGTTGTCACAATTTAAACATGGTCCCTTTTCTCTTCTTTCATCCTCCTAAGGTGTCAACCTTGTTGGTTGAGTGAGGTTAGGGGAGGGAAAATGGTGCTCTATATAGTTGTTAGTGGGCACCCTTCTAGTAGCCATACTTGTTTTCCACTTTCCTTGTCATATCGAAAGCTTGCTCTAGGGATTTAGGTTCAAAGAGAAACACCTCATGTTGAATGTTCTCCTTTAAAGTTTATGTTACCTCTTATATTATCCCTAGAGGAAAATTCCAACCTATATAAGGGGAAAACCTAAGGACATATATAGGAAGGTTTCCCATTTCCATCTCAACAACCCTTCCTCTACACTTCTAGTATAAGGTCACTAACCTAAGGAGGGTATCCTATGCATTCACGCTTAGTCCTATCATAAATATGGAAGGGTAAGAACAAGGACTAGAATTGACTCAGTCTTAAATTCTCTAGAGTTTTGATTCAAATGAAACAAGAGAAGATAATACAAGATGATGTTCACTCACAATCTATGTGGTATACCTAGGGAGGTAATATGGGGTACCTAGGGAGGTACCCAATGGGAATGTAGTTATGTGTTATTAGTGGAAGTCAT